>JAODAL010009994.1:0-107547 GCA_025379985.1 Phyllomedusa bahiana
AGTTCTTTTTTTGTGTGAGATTCGCTACTGGGCTGCAGCGCTACAAAGGGCAAGAGAGAGGGAGTGTGAGCTCCCAGGTCGTCCGACTTATTGTGGGGGTGACTCACGAATCCCCCCGGTCTTGATTGGTTATTCTGACTGTATGAAACTATGCCCTTCTTCCTCCTAGAGTTCTTTGCCCCATGTAACACAATGTGCTCGCAGACATTTTATCAACTAAAAACACGCTTCGTTCCCGCGAATCACCCCAAACTTCAACTTCGTTCAGAACCGAAGTTTTCCTGAAATTCTAAACAAAGTCCACTTGGTTAGAATCAATTCGCCCATCTCTAACCATAACAGTGTCAGCCATACAGTGTACACCATACCAATGCCATCCATACAGTGCCCACCATAACAATGCCAGTGATACAGCATCCACCATAACAATGCCAGCCATACAGTGCCCACCATAACAGTGCCAGCCATACAGCATCCACCATAACAGTGCCATCCATACACCGCCCACCATAACAATACCAGCAATACAGCATCCACCATAACAATGCCAGCCATACAGTGCCCACCATAACAGTGCCAGCAATACAGCATCCATCATAACAGTGCCAGCAATACAGCATCCACCATAACAATGCCAGCCATACAGCGCCCACCATAACAATGCCATCCATACAGCATCCACCATAACAGTGCCAGCTATACAGCATCCACCATAGCAATGCCTTCAGTTAAATGCAGTTGTCAAAAGATGAATATTACTTTCTAAAGTATGAGCTTCACAGGGCCGGTCTTCAAAAGTGATGCATGACACAGGGATGGTCTTTATGTTGTTCTCTCTTTCTCTTTCAGCATGGTGTTCCTCCTGCCTCATATAAACACATAAGGCCATGTGTATGAAAACCGTCTAGATGCAAGACTCTCTTTGTTGCCCACAGCAATCAATCAGCTCTCCTTTTATTTCATATAGTGCTCTGGAAAAAATGAAAGGTGATTCTGATTGGTTGCTGTGGGCAACAAAGAAAGTCTTAGACCTAGACCGTTGTCAAAAATGTCCCCCTATACTGTATCAAGAGCTTAAAACTGCACCACCCATTGTAATATGGAATATTCACATCACTATTATGCTCATATACATAGTACCATTAGACCACACATTTAGTACTTCTACATGGTAGACACAAACATACACACATGTATACACATTACAAACATATCCACAAAATAAGCACATATCAGGATTTTGCAATAGTGAGAAAACACATATTGTTTTTTATATAGTCTAGAAAATATTTATTAATACAAAGGGGAGAGACGTAGGGGAGAAAATCAGGGGGAGTGATTTTAAAGGGGAGTAAAAAGTACTGAGAGCTTTTAGTGCGGGGAAAGGGGGACACAGAGGGTATGACAGCAACGGAAAATGAAGAGGGCTAGCCCATTTAGGGGGAATAACGCAAAAAGGGCCCCAATACGGGGGGCAGAAAGGGGGAAAGTATCAGGGAGGACAGTGGGGGAGATGACATTAGGGGGAACAAGAACAGGGAGGTAAAGTAAGGAAACATCATGAGGGCGGGGTACAGGGAATAACAGTAGGGGAAGCGGCGTGGGGGGAAGAAGTGAGGGGGGTATGCAGACCGGGCCGTCAGATAGTGTGAGCGATTATTACGAAAAAGTTGAAATCGGCACGTTTTTTTGTTGATGAAATTTTTTTGGGATCTGCGATATTTGGGTTTAAAAAAATCTGTGCATCTTAAGATCGCCCCTTTTTTCGGCGCTTCCTGTCTGTTCGGGCCAAAAATCAGCTTGTTTTGAACGGGTGAGATGGTGTCGCGTATGAGGGGATGTGATGGTTGCAAATTGGCTGGAAAAAATCCCCTTTTATTTTCGTTTTTACTAAAACAGCCCTTTCTTTCAGTCATGTTCTCGCGTTCATAGCGGGGGGCCCCCCCCCCCCGTGTGCTTCCCTGTGTTTAACCCTACAAAAATTATTTTTTTCTTCACAGAGAAAGCTCTATTTTAGCTGGATCTTACAACTTTTTTGATGAGTTGGAAGTTTTTATGTAGTTGGTAGAGAATTTTAAAGGGCATTAGTGTAAAGTAGGAGAGGGGGGGGGGGGGGGGGGGCCGCGGGGGAAACACAGACAACTCAATAAAAATCTGGATAAAAGTTCCCCAAACTTTGGTGACTTTTCCCAGCAATAGTTTTTATTATTGGTTTTCTATTGAAATTTTTCCGGATATTGGGGCAGCCTGAATTTAATTGGGGATTAACATTTTTCTAGTAATGCGGCTTTTGTTAGGTCAAAATCCACTTTTTTTATCAGTTCCCTTGCATTAAATGTGAATAAACTTTTTTTTGTCCCCCACGGGTGAATTGAAAGGTCCCAAAAATATCTTTTATTTAAAATTTACATTAAGATACGTTTTTTTTTTTCACTTTGGGCACTAAGTTTTGTTCTTTGGGACCCGCATTAAACTTAAAATACAGAAAATTTTGTAGTCCCCAAAAGGGAATTAAAAGGTGCCAAAAAATTTTCTTTTTTATCCGAAACATTAAATTACGTGTTTTTTTGCATTTTCCCCAGCCAATTTTTTTGATAGAGCACCTTTGCGTTAAATTTGAACCCTCAATTGTTAGTTCCACAGGTGATTATAGGTGCCAAAAAATATTTTATACCCGAATACATTACAGATAGGGGTTTTTTTTCATTTGGCCAGGGCGCTTGTTGATAGATCTATTTTGCATTTTAAATTTTGAACCCAGCAATTTTTTTTTTGATTTGGGGGTTTTAAAAAATAGTGTGTTTTCCCATCTTTTAATAAGAGACTTTCCAAACTCTTTCCATCCCTTTAAAATTTGGGTTAGATTTTGAAATGGGGCGAAATTAGGGGGTAAGGAGCAAAAAAGGGGGTAGGACATGGGGGGTAGAGGTACGAGAGAAGGTGCCCCTTTCCCCGGGTGGCGACAACACGCATGCCAGCGGATCGCAGTTGCAGGAGAAGGCCTGTCATCGGGGGTCAGGGCCCCTGGAAACCCCGAAGAAAGCGTCCCCAAATCTGTCCTTCGTGGTTAATGCAAGCACCCAGCCAATTGTCATGTTTTAAATTTTTTTGGGGGGCATTTTGCGGGGAAAAGAGTGATACAGGTCCCTTTTTAAAAAAATGTGGTTTTTAACAAAAACCCTTTGTTCTTTAAATTGCAAAGTGGTAAGGTGATGGTGCGTCAGAAACAGGAATAGGTAGGACCTGTGAATGGACACATATTGCAAAATGACTTTTTTGCAAGTCTTTAAAAAAGCTATCAAAACCTGATTGAGACAAAACCCCTTTTAAAAACAATTAAAAAAGAAAACAAAGACATGGGGGATTCACTTTTTAAAAAATTTTTGTTTTTAGAATTAAACTATAAAAAAAATTGCATTACAAAATAGCTGGTAAAAAAATTCCTCTGAATTGTACAAAGGGGGGTACAGGAAAACTTGCCCCCATGTGGTTATTCAAGGAAAATGGGGTTGGAGCAGGAAGAGAAAAAGTCAGTACAATTTCCTCCCGCACGTTGAGTAAAATGAAAAAAGAATCCAAGAAAAAGGGCACCGGGGGAAAAAGGGGGTTAACCACCAGTATTTCCAAGTGAAGCTCAATTGGGGCCGCATCATAGGGGGAAAGGGGGGGCAAAGCCGGCTTTTAAAACCCCCCCAAAGGGGACAGGGGACCCCGGCTTTTAAAGTCCCGTGAAATAAAAAGGTGGTTGGAAAGAATCCTTTTTCCCCGGGACTTTTTAATTGGGGTATGCAGGTTTGGGGTTTTTGCTGTGGCCAGGACAGGTATAGTCAATTCCCGTGAAACAAAAATGGTTTGAAAGACTCCCTTTTTCCCGGCATTTTTAATCTGGGGGTCATGAGGTTTGGGGTATGGGCCAGGAAGGATAGTCAAAGGCCGTGAAACTAAAATGGTGGTTGAAAAATCCTTTTTCGGCATTTTTAAAAATTGGGGTTTTGGGGCCATGCGTCAGGGGGGGGATAACAATGTCCCTTCAAGTAAAATATGGTTTTCCAAAAACATACGCCCTTTTGGGGACTTTTTTAATTTGGTGGGTCTGAGGTTTTAAAGGGGCATGTGTGGTGCAAAAAGGGGGAATGGGCTGTGATTTTTTTTGTGGTTTTTTAACCTAAGTTGTTGCCCAAGGGTGTAAGTATCCCTTTGAATTTTGTGGATGTTAATTCCGCCCCCCAGCCCCGTTTGGGTGTAAGAATGAAGGTGTTGTTTTCTTCCCCCAGACTTTAATGGTCTCGGTCATATCTAATGACCATGAATACTTGTCGATGTGGGGGCTACGACCCCTCGCCGATGTGAGGCCAACTAATCGCTCAACACTAGTCAGCATGGCTAGCCACAGTACGGGGAGATGACAGCACAACGAGCCTCAATATGGAGAGATAACCGCACGGGGGGGGGAAAAGTACGGGATAACAGTATGGGGGATAAAAGACAAGGAACCTGTACAGGGGGATAAACAGTACAAGGAGCCATAGTACAGGGAGATAACAGTACAGGTAAATAACAGTATTGTGTTTTATTGCGTAAAATCCTTTAAAAATTACAAAGGCACTTAAAATTTATGCAATAAAAATTTTTTAAAACACTCATTGTGAACATGTGTGAATGGTAGCACGTATTTTACATTGGAATCAATGAGAGGTGTTTAGAACATTGAAGCTTATTTTAGAGCTTTTTTCAGAGCAAAATACAGTCCAAAATGAAAAAACAGTAGTTATTGGAGAAGAAAGGTGCAGAGGACAAAAACATTACACAAAGTCAAACCTCCCATAGGAAAGCAATCCAAAAAAGTTCTTTTATTTTCTTGGGGGGGGGTATAGTTGTATGTTTGGGGAATGTTATTTTACAATTTAAAACATGGGGGTCACTGACCCTTTTTAATTATTTTTTTTTTTTTTTGGGGTGATGACATAAATTGGCACGGGAAAAATTTTAAAAATTTGGGTGAGAACTGTAACCCACAGGACCCAATTTTTTCTTGAATTTGGCACTGTGTTGGCACCCTGTTGTCCCCGAAAAAGTGTGTACAGATTATTTGGCAACTGATTTACTGGCTAAGTTGAAAGGAAGGTATAATAGATATCTTACCAGGTCAAGAATACTCAGTTGGAGCTGTTAAAAATCAAAAATTTGGAAACAAAACAAAATTTTTAACAAGGTCAAACGTAGGGTCAGGAAACAAAGAAAATCACCAACCAGACAAAGGAGGGGTCACCCCAAAAAAGTCGTCAAGCAATTTTGGGGTTTTACCCAAAGATCAGAATGTAGGGAAAAATTTAAAAACAATGTATGATAGGCAAAATCATTAAAAAAAAGTCTGCTTTTTCCCCCAAACCCCCTTTTTTGTTTTCCTTTGTCTCTTCTCACCCTTTCCTTTTAGACTGTAAGCCCTCACAGCAAGGACCCCTTTCCCTTTTGTACCGTTGTAGTTATTAATTTGTCCCCCTTTGTACTTGCTTGATCTATTTATGTATGCAACCCGAATGTACAGCGCTCTGGAATTAAGGGCGCTCTAAAATAAATAATAATAATAATGTGCTTGGTATTATAGCTCTTACCCAAATTTCTACTTCTGGACAATCCCTTTAACCTCTACAATTGGCAATGGCAGCCAGAATAGGGTTCTATACTGATTGGTCAGCTGACCATGCCATTCCATCGGATTAAACAGAAACCTATAGACGTCATTCGGGTACAGACAGATAAGCCCTTACTATTGACAAATGAAGGACCAAAAATTAATTATTATATACTATACATGTATAACTCAAACTAATATTATCATACTTGAACAAACTAAACTACAAAATAGGTGGGATGGATGCTAAATTTCATTTTTGCAGCATTTCATGAACATTCCTGGGTGTATCTGTCGCATAAAATATTCTATAATATGGAATTGCAATGTTAGCAAGTAATATAAACACATTAGCAGAATTTACAGCAAACTGTAAAATTATAATTACTATTCTGCTGAATAATTGTCTTATGTCTATTTTCAACCTATGCTACAATTACAAAAAACTGCCCATGCTATTCCAGCTTAACTGCATTTATTACAATGTACAGTTGCCAAAAGGCGCCTTTTTATAGATTATCAGAGAATTTGCAGACACTTAGCAAGCCTCTAGATGATTGCCCCCTGCCTCCTTTTTAGGCGACCTTGGTAAATTCAGCTTTCCTTTCCATCCACCTCAGTATCCATCACATATATCCAAGTATGAAGATATTAAAATTACAAGAGCATTTACAGTATTCAAAACTGATCAGTGATGAGCAGCTTCAGTGATAAATCTTCCGTGTGTAATACAAGTATAAAAAGCAAATAAAACAGCTGCAACAAACGTCACAATCCCACAACATTTACCTTTTGGAAGAGTCAACTTTTGCAGAATTCTGTCCACGGGTTTAAGCACGAGATTCCTGTGTAATCCTTGTATAAGATTGGGAAGCGTGTCACCCTAATAGAGAACTGTTTCTGCAATTAAATTGTTTGAAGTACTGGGGATCTAAGCTGCGCGATTATGCCTGCTGAGTTCATTTCCTCTCAAATAAAGGTTATTATGTAGAGGAGAATAAGTGAAACTAAATTGGTTTAGTTGACCTCCTCTGTAAATGAAAAGGTTCTTCTCTGTCACATAGTATCCTGCCAGAAGTAATTCCTGCCAATATTGTCAGTGCCTGTGTATTCTCACTCTTTGGAAATGACTGATTTTCTGATTCGAGCACACCAACCCAGGCATAGCACTACAATCACTAGAAAATCAACTAACAGAAAGTCATAAGAACTCCTAAAAAGGCTGTTCGAAAAATCACCATTGGTTATAAAAAAAAATAGTACACTGGTAAGTACACAATAGAACTAGTAGATCTGTAGTCATAATATTGACTACCATAGAGAAAATAACTAATCTTAATAAAGCAATACAAACACCTTAAATAAATTAGAATTGTAATGAATAAAGTAAGCTGCTACTATTAAGACTATGTTGATGCTATTACTATTGCCAATTACAAAAACAGCACGCTGTAAAAATCAACTAATATGACTACTAAAGGTTATACTCAAAGCACAGAAGGAAACATTTTCTAAGTTAATTACAACAGTACTCTGGTGTAAAAGGGTCTCAAATTTTTGCTTAAAGGGAACCTGTCACATAGATTTTGCCCCCCTTGCTGAGGACAGTCCAAGCTAGTGACAGACATGCTGTTTCCAGCACTGTGTCTCTTATTCTGTAAGATGCTGTAATTTTAGAGCATTTAATGCTCAAATCTTATTCATGAGCAGGTGTTAGCCCTGCCCACCAAAGGCTAGCCCCTCCCACCTTGAAGTTATTCACATAGTTCTACCTATTCAAAGTAACAGGTTAGTCGGTTGTGAGGTGGGCGGGCTAGACTCTTTTCATTACTCTTTTCTGGCTGAAAACTGCAGATTTGAACTATTAAACTATGGGACAGGTTCTGTTTAAGCCTCATTTAAGCTAAAAAATGGGTGACTTTTGAGTTGCTTTATGCCAAGCTCATAAGCAAAATAGGGGCATGACTTTACACAGCTTGACACATTTACTATATTTTACGGCAGAAAAAGGTGTAAATTATAGATGAAATCTAATCCAGGTTATAGGTTTTGTAGATTTGTCTTTTATCTGTCATTAAAAGATGCGCCAAATATATTAAAAAGATTTTCAAATCTTGTACCAGGATTGGGTGTTGGGGAGCAAGATGGAAAATATCTTTAAATGGATTTTCCCATAATTAATATGCGGTTCCTCTTCACCTGGGTGCCCATGATGTGGGGAGTTTTGTACTGAATGGTGATTGATTATCTACATTAACATTCCATTTTTTCTATTTTTTTTATTTTTTTTTTTTTTTTTTTTTTTTTTTTTTTTTTTTTTTTAACCTCATTATGAGTTGAACATCACTGAAAACTCACCCGGCAAACGCTGTGCTTAGTTGTTTTTGTATGAAGCGGTGTAGTAACATACAGCTCTTTCGAACGTTACAAAATCATCCTCATTGTCATCAAGCTTGTGAGAAGGAATAGAAGACTTATCAGAAGGGGTTCTCACTAGGCCCATCTTATCAGCATAGTAGGCTCCTTGGCAATACAGTGATCTGGTCCCTGAATACACAACCATTCACCCACCTCAACATTCAAATCTCCCACTAAGGCTATGTCTACACTGCATAGCTTTACGATCCTATTTTCGGCACTTTTAGGATTTTAAAAGCGCTGAAAATGCAATTGTTGGTGCAGCCCCTTAGGATTACAAATAGAATGTGGACCTGTATTCTCACAGGTCGCCTTTTTTACGATCATCTTTCGGCGCCGGCGTATTAGTTTTTTGGCGTCTTCCCATACAATACAATTGCATGGGCGACGTAAAAAAACAAGAAGCAACCGCGTTTTTGTGTAACGTGACAGAAAACGTGGTCGTGCATCGGAAAAAAAGGCCGCTTTCAGCTGTTTTTTGTCCAATGCAGAGCAGCCACAGCCTAACCCTGTAGAAAGAGAAACATTTGTATGACTTGTAGGGAAGAGTAGGTATGCCTAAATTTAAAGAAACATTTTGGCCATTTTTGTTGCAAGAGAAGTCTTGTCTTACTTGTTTTTTCTTGTACTGATTGAAAGCAATAAATAAGACACAAGACTTCTCCTGCGAATTTCATAATTTTTTTCTTTCTACTGAAATTACGGGAGATTTGAATGTTGAGGTGGGTAATCGGAAAATTTGTGTTAAATTCTGTTCTCTACATAGATTAGCATTGGGGCACTAGGATAAATGTCCAGTTTGACCATCCATTAAGACAGCACTGAGGCCCACCAGTCTAACATGTATCTTCTTTCTATGGATTGAAGGAAAACCTCTTTATATTCTACTGTAAAAAATAAGTGAACATCAGGTGTCATTTCCTTCCAGACAAAATAGCGGAACAGACTATGGTATTCTGGCAGCAGAAAACTATTAGACAGAATGGAGACAAACTGATGCCAACCGATTACATTTGTGATCAGGAAAATCAAAAGAGAAAACAAAAGAGGATATTCTTTCTATGTGTAAAAAAACAAGGGAACAGCATAACGAACAGAAAACTGTAGTGTGGGGCTCACAGTCCCTTGGCTTGAGGAACAGTACCAACAACTCCTTACCAGGTGTATTATAAACCTCTATGACTTTCTCTAATCTATACAGCAAATGTGGAACCATTAGTTCTTGACCAAATGTATTCAACCTGATAACCAAAGTAGCACAAGGTCCTTGTCCTAATAGCCCAGAGTTAGCATTGAAAACATACCACCCGTCAATCAGGTACTAGTCTCCCATGTTTTACATGCCACCAAACTAGCTGTAGATTGGAAACGGAAGACATCATCCCTCCCAACTATGAACAAAGTTGATATTTTTTTCACCAACTGTCTATTTGAAAGATCTCTGGACATTTGAAATAAATTTTTACAGAAATTCCAATCATAATGGTATATCCATGACCTAGTTTTTAATTCTGGACTAATGGATTACATATGGATGGTACAAACCACTCTCAAAACCACTTTACCTGTTTTCCCTGCTCCGCACCCTTTTTCTTCACCTTTCCCCCTCACTCTGTTGAATGTACAATTACATCTGAATATGTAATACTTGTTTTATGTGTTACTCTGTGACCTACTTAAACTGTCACTTCTCTAGCTATTCCACTAGCTGATAAAAGCCCTGTTCTGTAGATGTATGAACAGTCACACTCCAAACTGTGTGACACTTTATAATGTGCCAAAGATTTGGGGCGTTCTGGGGGCGTCGCACCACATTCGTAGAATTAGACACATTTATGAACTTTTTACGCCAAATCTAGGTGCATAACAGTTAGAACAGCCAGACCAGGTTAAAGGTGGTCTGCCTGAGCCAGACTTATCGTATTGGCCACTAGACTGCACCCTGTTTGTAGTTGAAAACTGAGAAGAACAGAGGTCATACATTCTGGAGCATTCTACACTACCTTAAAGCTATTTAAAACTGGCCTGTCAGCGCCAACGTTCATAAGGTCGTCTTTAGTGTATACCCATGTACTTTATTTAAGAAAAATAAATGTTGTGTGAACCGAGCCCCGTTCTACTAAAATTAATTATAATCCCAGTAGCAAAAATAAGACAGAAAATTGCTAGTTTCAAAATCAATGCCAGCACCTCTAATCTTTTTTCTAACGCTTTGAATGTCCTGATTGATGTTTATGATTGTGGCCTTCAAAGGGAGAAATAGAGAGGAGAGCAGAACCCCCTTGTGATCCTATCACAGAAAATACCTGGGATGCCAACAGGACTAGTATAGACAAACAGACAGTTCAGGATGTGACATTTTATCTAAAATTAGTAAGAAAAATTGGTATTCTTACTATTACTGGCACAGCCTCAAACTGTTTTCCTTAGTAGAGGGCATGCTAGAACTACAGATGTAGACAAGGTTATCTTAAACATGTTTTCATGGATTTATGTGTTATCTGTTCTTACATCACAACAAAAGCCATTGAAAAAGTTGAGATAACTTTCTGTGGCGTGATATCATGGTGCATTACCTGTCAAGTTGACTTTTACTTCATCTGTAGCATTAAAGGGGTGTTTATACCATAGATTTTGATGGTATATCAATAGGATATGCCATTAAAATCTGATAGGAGTGGATCGCCCGACTCGGACCAGCACCTATCTTGGGAACTGGAAGTTACGGTGCAGAATGGAGAGCCGGTTGTGTTCGTGTACAACTCTAAATTTTGATCTACGGAGTTCCGTGTACAGATGAGCATTTGGTTTGGCTGTGCTCGCAACTCCTATAGAAGAGAATGGAGAGCCGCGTGCAAGCACGACCTGCTCTCCATTCTGCTCCGCAACAACGTAACTTATGCCAAAAAAATTTATGCTGGGAAGACCACTGTAACTTTACATGTGCTGTTTGTTCAGGTCCTCCTATATTTTTGTCATACCATTTGCACAAAACCAATGAATTAGTTTTAAGCATAATAAGTCTTGAAATGGAAGAAAAAAATCCCTTTAGGTGAAGAAAATGTCTGTGTATAAGATAAGGATTTACATACAAAAAATAAAAAATAAAAATCGCAATATACATTATAATAAGTCAGAAAAAAAAACTGCGGACTAAAACATGCTATTGGGTCAAGCTGAACGAGCATGAAGATGGGAATAAAGTAGACAGGCTACACACAGATACAAATGCCTCAGTCAAAATATAGTTTTCTCAGCAGCCAAAATGTGACCATAACCAATTGTGACAAAGCACTGAGGCAAAAAAAGGATAAAAATACTGACTGAATGCCACTAAAATTGGAAAATGTATTACTCAAGAAACACATACACAGAAGAGGAAGAAAAAATAAGAAGTCCTTTTCACCCTGCAATGAATTCAGGAAATAAAAGCAGAAGCTGCGGATACAGATAGGACAGTGGTCTGTGGATGGATCATATTTAATAGCAAGATTCTGATAAAGAGCTTTTGGTATCAAAATATGCAACTGTACAAAACTGACCAAATATGTGGTGAGCTACTAAACTACTTGTTGAGATGAGTAGGAACATCAAACAGCTTGTGTTGAAATAAAGATTAGAGTTCAATAACGTGAAGGATACATTCAGGTGCAGCGGTTCCTTTGTGGACTTCCTGCAGAAAATCTGCTGAATTAATCTGCAGACTTGCTGTAAATCTACACCAAAAATCTACACAAAATAGTGCACATATTTTTGCACACTTTACTGTCAATTTTACTGCAGAGTTTTCTATGTTGGGTTTAATAAGAGAAGGCAACATCTGCACTAAGATCCACAGATAGACCTTTCCTGTGAATTTTAGCGTGGATTTTGACTTCTCACATTTAAGTCAATGTAACTGTAAACTCTGCAGTAAAATCTGCACAAATTGATATGGTTATCTGGGTGCAGATTTGCAGTAAAAACACAGTGGATTTTACAGTCGAGTCACGTTATTATGACCACTAGTTAATATCCAGAGTAAAAGCTGTGTGCAGCACGGACAGCAGCTAGATGGGCTGGGAGTGACTCAATAAGGTCTTGGTAGGATGTCACAGGTAGCTGGACATCCTATATCAAGGTGGTCCTGCAAATGCTCAAGTGGGATCAAGTCTGGGCAATTAGGGGGCCAGGGGACTCGGAAGTCTTGGTCATGCTCTTTTAAACAATGTCGGACACTTCTAGCCATGTGACGCGTCACATTTTCTTTCTGCAAGATCCCATCCACAACTCTTGTTTTTTCAGTCTTTCATGTTTGTCTTCTTACACCCCTTTGGCCAGACAACCTGGGTCCCTAGCAGCCAAGTCCATCCTGTTTTGCTTTAGTGAAAACCTAGTTGGAGCTATAGACTCTGCCTCCCAGAGGGTGTCTGATTGAGACAGCATTTTGAAGTGGGTTTTGGTTGTTTCATCTTCTTTTGTCTATTTAGGAAACTGCTTGTGTGACAATTCTACTCTGTAAAATTGCTTGACTGGCAATTCCTTAACATGTACCTCAAGGCTCAGGAGCATTTGGCCAATTTTTATCAGTGAGACAGGGCTTGACCGTTTACAATCTTAAGGTTTCCCTTAAGGGAAAAAATTGTCATCAATTTACCACCATCAAACGTACAATATTTGGTATTGGAGGGCATTGGGCGGATGGAATTAGGGGGGCAGCCCTGTTGGGATTTTGTTGTAATTGCTGTCCCCCCCGGTCCCGGTAACACACAGTATTACTCTGACTTTCATGTAACCAAGAGTCATGGTGTAATCCCAGCCTAAGGTTCTGTTAATTCTACCAATCCCACCTTATAATGAAGGTCTTGTAGCAGGGGCCTAAGTAGAACTCATAAGGCCCCATTGCAAAAGGACTTTTCTGTCATTAGTAGGTAGGGAACCATCTCAAACAGCGGTATAAGGCTAGGTATGGACAATAGTGCAACATATCAGAAAACCACAAAGCAGTGCTAGATAGCAGACAAATCACCAGCTTAATATTAATAAAAGGTATAATGTTCTTGCACCTCAGAGAACTCCTTCACCCTTTAGGCTTCATAGCGGCTGCTGTGGCTGCGACAGCTATAGTTGTGCCACTGGCCTTCAGTAGCCCTTCTCCATATGTTCCACTCTTTGGACTCAAAGAGGTTCTTCAAAAATTTCAGAAAACCCCTTAGTGCTTTGAACCACTTTACAACAAAATTAACCCGTACTCACCTCTTCTGCTGTTGCTTTTCCAGTGCTGCTGGAGCCCAGGTGTCCCCTGCCAGTCACTCAGCAGTTATATCCCATTCGTTGTTCATGTGACTGTAATTGCTGAGGCCAGTAATCTGCTCATGGTCACGTGAGCAAAGAATGGGATGTCACTGCTGAGCAACAGGCAGGGGAAACTAAAGCGTGGGTGGCAATCGAGAGGCGGTAGAGGTGAGTACAAGCAGCGGGGGTTTTCCAAAAATCTTGATCTCTTGGTTTTCTTCTTACCTCTTTGACTGCCCATTCAGTGCATCAGTGTATTATGTGTTAGTTGTACTTATTCTCCCTTCTGTTAGGATAGGTCATAGATCAATGTTAGGTACACTTCCCTTTTCTCTCTTTTAGAGATACTATCAGCAAGTTTAGATTTCTGTACCATCACTCTGCTGATGACACACAAGTATCTAACACTTTCTATTATATCACCCATGAAGTGCTACAAAAGACCAGGGATTGTTAGCAGCTTCTAACATTATGTATTCTCTAACTGAAATGGAACCAGTTCAAAATAAAGTTTCTTCTGTTTCCACAACCTACTAACCTATATAAACCAGAGGTTTCCAGTTCATTGTGTGGTACCATCATAACTTCAAGGCAGTACACGGTCTTGGGATTATATTTGAACCATATGTTTACTTTTTGCCCCATATGAAATCACTTGTTTGCTGTTTCATCTTATCTTAATATCATTTGCAGAATCTTACCTTTTTTTTCTACTGTGGAAACAAATTTGTGAATTACTAAATAGCCTCCACCTCAGTAAACTGCTTCTCAATGTTGGACTACGGTGCATGGTGCAGTGGAGTAGATTCTTGGTGCCTATCTTTAAACTACTGTACATGACTGCACACGACTCTTGCACTCTTGCCTTTTACCTTTCTACACTTTTCTCACTGAAAAGCAGCCCCAACCTACCATAACCGGCGTTCCATCATGCCCAGTAGCTCATTATGCTCAAGATTCCACCAGGAGGTTTCCCCTGCTCCCGTGTGGGCCAGTCCAAGACTATTACCCCTTTCCAATTTATCCTAAATACAGTGACCAGGCTCATCTTTCTGTCCAACTGCTATAGATAATGCCTCTATTGATTACTTTCACCCACAAAAGCTATTCAAAGTGTTGCACCTCCTTACATCTCGTTCCTCATCTCTACAACCCTATCTAGGCTCTGTGTTCACAATCTATAACCCCTCCCCATATCTGTTCACAGATTATTCTTATGCTGACTATATCCTACATCAAACTTTTAGAGTTACCTTAAATATATATTTATAGGCAGGTCTACCACACTTCATTAATTGTCTAATGTCCTTTAATCACCATTATTTCTCAAAACTTCATATTCCAATACTTCTAGCACCTTAATGCAACTGAATTCTATACTTATACAGATACTGCCTGGGTGACTGGCTTTTCCATTTTTATGTGTGCCACTCCAGTTGGTGTAGAAGATGGTTGGACCATTGTACGTAATAAGCACTTCTACCCCTTTTGTTTTTCCCCTTTCCTTAAAGATTCTTGCACGCATAGTTCTATCAAGCAGGGTCCTCATTTCCCTTCTTTGAATTAATTAGTTAATTTGTTACTATGTTGGATCTTTACTTTACTATACTTTTATCTTCTGTAGACAATAATAGCTTTATTTAGAAGAAAGAAAGATAGCTACAACGCTCTAGTTTGTTGGTTCCGCTCAATTCTTTTGCCGCTCAATTTAAAACATCCAGGGGTTAAATTACAGCGTTGTTTTGCTGGTGTCTGACCCAAGAAACCGTCATTTTCAACGCCAAAAATATATACATTTTTCACTGCTAGCATAATTCACAAGCGACAGGTTAATTACAATTTTATCTCTTGATTGTGTGGCGTAAGAAAGGAGAAAACACGCAATTGTAACACGCTACAAGGCTACTAGTTTGTGGTTGCTCCAATTCTTCTTGCGCCAATTTACATCCAGGGTTAATTAAGGTTGTTCTTGCTGGGGGTGCTGACCCCAAGAAACCGTATTTTCAACGCCAAAATATATACATTTTTCCTGAGCATAATTCACAAGCCGAAGGTAAGGTTAATTTACAATTTATCTCTTGTTGTGTGGCGTAGGGGAAAACACGCAATTGTAACACGCTACAAAGCTACTTGTTTGTGGTTGTCAATTCTTTTGCACCCAATTTACATCAGAGTTATTTAAGCGTTGTTTTGTTGGTGTGATGACCCCAAGCAAACAACCCGTCCATTTTCAAACGCCAAAATATATACATTTTCTGGTCGTATACTCGAGATGAGATGCTCAGTCACGCTCGGTGGGGGTTGGGGGGTTTATGGTGCGTTCAATTCACAGAGAGGTAGGGGGAGTAAGTCGCCTCGATGTGTGTGTTTAAAACGATACACTCTCTTATTGAGTTTTGGTGGCTCTCGCTTGGGCTTTATAGAGAGAGTTCCAAGATTCCTTCGGTGGCTCGAGAACCTGGGGAAGAGAAAGAAAACACGCAATTGTAACATGCTACAAAGCTACTAGTTTGTGGTTTTTGCTCAATTCTTTTTTGTGCAATTTACATCCAGGGGTTAAATAAGAGTTGTTTTGCTGGTGTGCTGAGCCCAGGAAAAGGAAACCGTCATTTTCAACGCAAAATAATACTTTTTCCTGTTGCATAATTCACAAGCGGAAGGTTAATTACAATTTTTCTCTTGTTGTGTGGCGTTTAGAGAAAACAGCAATTTTGTAACACGCTACAAAGCTACTAGTTTGTGGTTTTGCCTCAATTCTTTTGCGCAATTACCTCCTGGGGTTAATTAAGCGTTTTTCTGCAGAATGTACTCAGTAAAAGGAAAACTTTTGATTTTTCACCGCACAGAAGAAAAATTTCTGTAGACATAATTCATATTCGAAGGTTAATAAGCCTGTTTTTGCTTTTATATTCTGTTAAATACACAGAGTTTTTTAAACGGCACATACAAGTCAATTTTTCCTGCCCATTTGTGGGCGTCAATTTATATCCAAGGAGTTACCCAAGCTTCATTAGTGGGTTCATTGGTGTCAATTACAGGGTGTGTCATTTATCATATACAGGTATCTTCATAAACTGTGTCTGTACATTTTAGAAACAAAACAGTATGTCAGGACAGAGAGGTGGCAGGCTCTTCACCTGCGGTGAGAGGGCACAAACATTCCTGGATGCAGGTCGCAGCACAGCAAGGGGATGTCGCAGCAGGGGTCACCGGATGAGGGCCACAACTGCCGTGTCATCTAGCGCCGTGACTGACTAGCAACCCATATGTTCTTTATTGGATTGACTAGGTCATCCACTTCCCCCAGATGGACATCTGACAACCCCAAGCCAGAGTCGGTGTGGGAAACGGGTCAGACACAACCTAGTTGGCATGGCCCCCCGAGGGGGGGGGTCAGCGGCCCTCACTGTCTCAACCGCTCTGTCCATCCGGTTCCCTCAGCCAGAGATCTTACTATGTGATCTGGGAATCAGGCCAACTATATACAGGATGAACAATTTGAGGAGGGCAGTCAGCAGCTACTTGGCAGCGAAGAAATGGGGCCAATATCCCCTGCTTCTTTTGCAGTAGGCGGCAATGTATAGATTGTTGAGTGTGGGGACAGGGGAGAGGTCATTGTTGTGAGGGGTCAGCCTCTTGGCTACAAGACCGGTGATAGGACAGCAGGAGTGACGGTGAAACCACAAATAGATGATGATGTAGCCGGACGCATTGGGAGCCGGGTGAGGCAGGGCTTTCATCGTCAGGAGGAAGAGGCGGCGTCCAGCTTGCGCATCAGGCAGAGCGCAGCAAAGCAAGTGGGTCGTGTGGCCGTGAGTCAGCAGGATAGCCAGCCCAGTGTGAGGTCGGGAGCCAAGCGGCCACGGGGGTAAAAAAAACCCGCTTCGCAGGTCCAATGTAAAGTTGCGGCACGGGGCTTACCGATGGGAGCGGCGCAGTAGTCACTCAGTGCGGGAGCGTTTGGCGTTAAAATCCGATACCCCCCTCGGCGGTTGTTGTGGCAGTTCTTTGCTCTAAGACACCGGAGGAGCCGGATATGGGTATATTATGTAAGACTCTTGTAAGCTGAAAGTGAAGCGTTGGCCTGGGAGCTAACGTTGGCACCACGGCCCTGCGTCAACACATGCTGCTGTCACATCCGGTTGGCCTGGGAGAAAACATGGCTCCAGATGTGGTGGTCATCCTGGCCGCCGCCTAGCAACAGCAGCCAGCAGCAGCGCCAGTGGCTCGCATTGCCATTGCAGCCAGTCAAGGCTCACCACCCTTGCAATAAAGGAGATGTTGTTTTCTCTTTGACCATCTCCCGGGTCCCAGATGCTCCTTGCCCCTCGTACTCATGTCGCCAGCAGTCGTTCAGCGGGCATTGCAAGAGGACAACAGTATGCTGTTCCAATCCTAAGGTGCAGCAGCTGACCCGTTGCTACCTGTCCAAGTTGTTGGTATGCAGTCCTCCTTTCAAAATGGTGGACTCTGCACCCATTCAGAGAACTAATGCTTGTGCCTGAGCCGAGATGGGAGAGGTTCCCAAGCCGTAATTTATTTTCCAAAAAGGCTAGTAGTACCAGCACTTCATAAATATGTAGAACAGAAGGTGGGCCAGTCCTTAAGCTATCGGTTTGTTCCAGGTGCATGGCAGCGCGGACGTCTGGAGCTGTAATACGGTCGAGGGGCCAGAGTTACATGTCCTTTACGGCCCACTGGGTGAAATGTGCTTCCGGCCCAGGCACACCAACAACTTGCGCAGGAGACGCCGATTTCTCTCCACGTTGTCAAATGCTGCAACCTGCGCCAATGTCCGCCTCCACCATCCTCCACCACCACCACCATCTCAGCCTCCACAAGTACTGCCTCCATCATACCCACATGTGTAGGGCACAGCGGGTGTCACGCAAGTTCTACACCTGGCTTGCCTCGGCGACGAAGCACGACAGGGGGGAGTAACTGCTCGCGTCATGCAGCAATGAATCGATGTGTGGCTTTCTCCGCGCACCAACCATTCTTACGCAAATCGGAACATGGTGACGGACAAAGGGAGGAACATGTGTCCCGACGCGCACCAAGGAGGGATGGTCCATGCGCCCTGCATGCGGCACGTGTTCAATCGGTTGTGAAAAGGTTCCTGAAGGTCTTCCACCGATCTTCAGAACATTCTGAAAATGGCCAGGAAACTTGTGCATGCACTTTATCCAATTCGTACAAAGCCAGGAACACCCTCCTCGAGTTTGCAGCGGCAGAAATCGGCCTCCCCCAAAACAATCTGATATGCGATGTTTCCACCCGTTGAATTCCAGCCTGCAATGTTGGACCCGACTGTTTGAAGAGAAAGGGGGGGACCAATTAACGATTTTTTGATGATCCAGGCAGACAGAACTACTCCCATGTGTAACTTTTGATGTCAAGCAGTGGCAGCTCATTGCGTTGACACTGCCGTTTGTTGAGGCCATTGAGGAGGGCGAGTTATTTGTCAGTCGCCAGGACTACGGGATGAAATAACGTCATTCCACTGCTTTCATGTCCTGGAAACAGATGCTGAAAATTCTGTGTGCGGCTGGGGAATGGAGAGCGTAGCGACTACATCTCGTGGCCACCTTTGCAGTCCTGGTGGGGACCTTGAAATGGAGGAGGAGGAAGAGGACATTGGAGCAGAAGCATTGTCTGGTGAATTTAGTGGATTTTTACCCAGGTGACCAAGGAGGAGGCAGCAGGAGCAGCTGGAAGGAAGGTGGTGATTGGAGATGAGGAAGACGAGGCAGAATGACCCCAAGCACCGTGGCAGTAGGTATACAGTGGAATGGAGGCAGGGAAGCCCCTCGGATGTCACTTGTTGCAGATGGCCCGCCAGCATGCTTATTGCGCGGCTAGTGACAGCGAAAGTCAGCATCCGGCAGAGGGAATGACTTTGGCTCTCCACCTATTGGACCTCGCTACAGGTCAAAAATGGGAGCCTTTTTCCAAGCTATTGAGAGGGAGAAAACAAACTCAAATCTATAGGGAAATCCTAAGTAATCATTGGCCGCTGCCTCTGGGCGGCATCGTCCCTCCTCTGACAGGTGCTCTGACCGGGGGGGGGGTTCCTCAGCGCTCACGTACTACTGCCGCGGCTGCTGGGGGAGAAGGTGGGGGGGTGGTAGGAGCAGTACAAGCTCCATCAGCAGACCTAAGTCTGGGGTCATGATGAGCAGAACTTCCTTCACACGCCTAGTGAGGAGGGTAGTCGCCAGCGCAGCGCAGCGAGGACCTGGGAGCAGTCCCTGAACCAACAGGTTGGTGGCCTACTTGGGACAGCACTCTGCCACCCAGTTAGAAGATCGCCTGGACTACTGGGCAGCCAAACTGGATGTGTGGTGCGCACTTTCCGAAGTTTGCGTGGAGAGCTGTCCTGCCCCCGGCCACTAGGTGTGTTAGCATCAGAGAGCGGGAGGTTGTTCAGTGCGGCGGGGGGGGGCCATCGTTACCCAAGGAGGAGAGAACCCGCCTTGTCCACGGAAATGTGGAACGACTGAACTTTTGTCAAGATGAATCAGGCGTGGACGGCCAGGATTTCCACACACCAATGCCTTAGGCGTCATCTACATCAGCCATTGAGCCTCACCCAAACTGTGAGAAATGAGTTGTTCAATACCTGCCTCAGCCACTATTCTGATGCCGCCAACCCGCCTGATGCCACACATCTGTGGAAGGTTTCCTCCATCTGCCACACAACCATCTTTACCAGGGAGTGGTTATATGCCACCCGCCTCCACACTTGTCATTGTGCCACTGTTGACCTCATGCTGCTGCTGTGGGCTTGCTGCCGTGAACCTACACCTGTCATTGTCCCACTCTGTGGCTAAACTCCTGTTTTTTTCCACCTCAGAATGTCATTGTGCCACTGTCTGACCTCATGTGCTGCTGTGGCTGCTGCCGTGACCTCCACACTGTGTCATGTGACACTGTCTGGGACCTCATTGCTGCTGCTGTGGCTGCCTGCCGTGACCTCCACACTGTGTCATTGTGCCACTGGTCTGACCTCATGCTGCTGCTGTTGGCTGCTGGCCGATGACCTACACACTGTGTTTATTGACACTCTGTGGCCTACTCGTGTTTTTGCCTGACCTCCAAGAATGTCATTGTGCACTGTCTGACCTAATGCTGCTGCATGTGGCTGCTGCCGTGACCTCACACTGTGTCATTGTGCCACTGTCTGACCTCATGCTGCCTGCTGTGGCTGCTGCCGTGACCTACACACTGTGTCATTGTCCCACTCTCGTGGCCTACTCTGTTTTTGCCACCTCCAGAATGTCATTGTGCCACTTGTCCTGACCTCAGCTGCCTGTGTGGCTGCTGCCGTGACCTAACACTGTGTCATTGTCCCACTCTGTGGCTACTCCGGTTTTGCCACCTCCAGAATGTCATTGTGCCACTGCTGACTATGACTGCTGCTGCCGTGACATACACACTGTCATTGTGCCACTGTCTGACCTCATTGCTGCTGCTGTAGCTGCTGCCGTGACCTCCACATGTGTCTTTGTGCCATTGTCTGGGACCTCATGTGGCTGCTGCTGTGGCTGCTTGCCAGTGACCTACACACTGTGTCATTGTCCCACTCTGTGGCCTACTCTGTTTTTGCCCACCTCCAGGATGTCATTGTGCCACTGTCTGACCTAATGCTGCTGCTTGTGGCTGCTGCCTGTGACCTCCAACACTGTGTAATTGTGCCACTGTCCATGACCTCATGCTGGCTGCTGTGGCTGCTGCCGTGACCTACACACTGTGGTCATTGTCCCACTCTGTGGGCCTACTCCTGTTTTTGCCACCTTCCAGGAAATAGAATGTCATTGTGCCACTGCCTGACATCTGCTGTGCTGCTGCCGTGACCTACACACTGTGTCATTGTGCCACCGTCGGAACTCATGCTGCTGCTGTGGCTGCTGCTGTGACCTACACACTGTTGTCATTGTCCACTGTCTACCTTATGCTGCTGCTGTGGTGATTACCGTGACCCACACACTCTGTCATTGTGCCATGTACTGACCTCATGCTGCTGCTGCGTGACCTCCACCCTGTGTCATTGTGCCACTCTCGTGACCTTATTCCTGTTTTTGCCACCTCCAGAATATCATTGTGCCACTGTCTGACCTCAGGCTGCTGTGGGGCTAGCGCCGTCAACTCCCACACTCTGTCACTAATGTTGCCATCTGAGCTCTAGCCTTGTTTTTTCCAGCTTCTCTGGCATGCGTCAGTTTTTTGGTCAGTTTTTCTCTCTTAAGTGCCAGGGAATTTTATGTGAAAGCGATTCTAAATAGCGGCGGCAGTCATTCTGGAGTCATACTAAAACACAACATAGTATGAAGACCTATACCAAACTCCCTCTTCATATTTAAGCATGGCACAACGTTCTACAGCACCCTGCTAGGCTCTGTGCAGCCTGGAAATAGCTGTTTTTTTAATGTGATCGATTAGCTGCAGAAGTAATTCGGAACGAAGTTATTTTTTGCCAAGAAATTCGGCGAAGTGACCGATTCGAATTTCGGGAAATTCGCCCATCTCTAGCCACATGTATGAAAATTGTGTTCAGCCTTATTTTAGCAAGACGGTGTTTGAAATGTCAAAATGTGAAAATATATTTGTCTCCTTGAGAGAAAGTGAGGGCCTTTGTGTTATCTGACCTATCTCTTCATCTATAAGGTTTATTCTCTATAATGTCACCTAAGTTCCATGGTTAATCTATCACTCAGTACATCTACAAACAACTTTAACCATGTCAGCCTCTATCAATCTCTTACAGATAGATTTCTGCTGTCTCATGATAGTGTTAGCCCTACAAGTCTGATTATCTTTGTGAAGTCTATTTTTGTCCAATTTTTTTTTGATAAAATGATTGCATCAGCTGTACTGGCTGAAAAGGTTACTATGCTGCATCTCTGTTCTGTTGAGGTTTTTTCAGATCTCATTTCTTTATATTTTTATTATCTTTTGCATTTCTTTTAATGTATGCCATCTGATGAGTCATACATGTCACATATGAAACAGATTCACATCAAACCCAGAGACAAATCATATCGATTTGTGGAACCCCACTCACACGCATGAGAAAATTTGTGGATTTTTGGCACCACTACAACGAAAAAAATTAAAGAAATCCACCATGAAAATAAGAAGCATATTTTTTATTTACCTAAATTCCATTTAGCAAAGTTAATTTATTATCCACATCAAATGACAAGGCTGTTTTCCTCATTGGGATTCAAAGCACCACAAACTACTAAACAGTTTCGAGAAATCCAGAAAACCAGCTGCAAATATACAACCTCAATTCCAAAATAGTTAGGACACTAAACAAATTGTGAATAAAAACAGAATGCAATGATGTGGAGGTGCCAACATCTAATATTATATTCAGAATAGAACACAAATCACAGATCAAAAGTTTAAACTGAGAGAATGTATCATTTTAAGTGAAAAATATGTTGTTTCAAAATTTCATGGTGTCAACAAAGCCCCAAAAAGTTGGGACCATGCTGTTTTTACCCCTGTGTGGCATCCCCCCTTCTTCTTACAACAGTCAACAGACGTCTGGGGACAGAGGAGACCAGCTTCTCAAGTTTAGAAATAGGAATGCTCTCCCATTCATGTCTAATACAGGCCTCTAACTGTTCAATCGTCTTGAGCATTCTTTGTCGCACCTTCCTCTTTATGATACGCCAAATGTTCTCTATAGGTGAAAGATCTGGACTGCAGGCGGCCATTTCATTAACCGGATCCTTCTCCTACATAGCCATGATGTTGTGATTGCTGCAGAACGTGGTCTGGCATTATCTTGTTGAAAAATACAGGGTCTTCCCTGAAAGAGATGACGTCTAGATGGGAGCATATGTTGTTCTAGAACCTGAACATAGCTCTCTGCATTAATGGTGCCTTTCCAGACATGCAAGCTGCCCATGCCACAAACACTCATGCAACCCCATACCATCAGTGATGCAGGGTTCTGAACGGAGCGTTGATAGCAACTTGGGTTGTCCTTGTCCTCTCTGGTCCGGATGACATGGTGTCCCACTGTTCCATAAAGAACTTCAAATCGTTACTCATCTAACCACAGAACAGTTTTCCATTTTGCCACACTCCTTCTTAAATGACCCCTGGCCCAGTGCAAGCGGCTGAGCTTGTGGAGCTTGCTTAGAAATGGCTTCCTCATTGCACTGTAGAGTTTAAGCTGGCAACGGCGGATGGCACTCTGGATTGTGTTCACTGACAATGCTTTCTGGAAGTATTCCTGAGCCCATTCTGTTATTTCCTTGACAGTGGTATTCCTGTTTGAGGTGCAGTGACGTTTAAGTCCCCAGAGATCACCAGCATCCCGTAGAGTTTTACGGCCTTGACCCTTACGCACAGCGATTGTTCCAGATTCTCTGAATCTTTTTATGATGTTATGTATGATTGATGATGATAACTTTAAATTCTTTGCTATTTTACGCTGGGTAACACCATCCTGGTATTGCTGCACTATCTGTCTGCGCAACAATGGTGGAATTGGTGATCCTCTTACCATCTTGGCTTCAGAGAGACACTGACACTCTGAGTAGCTCTTTTTATACCCAATCATGTTGTCAATTCACCTAATTAGTGTTGATTGGTCTTCCAGCTGTTCATTATATGCTCAATGTCATTTTTCCAGCCACTTATTGCTACTTGTCCCAACTTTTTTGGCATTTGTAGACACTGAAATTTGGAATCAACATATTTTTCCTTTCAAATGTTACATTTACTCAGATTAAACTTTTGATCTGTCATCTATGTTCTATTCTGAATAAAATATTAGATGTTGGCACATCCACATCATTGCATTCAGTTTTTATTCACAATTTGTTTAGTGTCCCAACTTTTTTGGAATTGAGATTGTACATTGGATTTTTAAGCATCATGTGAACATATCCTTAAATATTATTGTGTTAATCTACAACTAGAGAGAAACCTGGAAACATTCTAGATTTTAAAAGATCCACCACAACCATTTATTAAATAAATAACAGTAGATACAATAGTTTACAGCTCATTTTGTCCTAGGTCAGTGGTGGGCAAATGGTGGGAACTATGAGAAAATTGCTAAATTCCACATAAATGTTTGATCGGACGGAAAAATTAGTACTGGTTAGAAACCTAATGATATAGAGAAGAGAAAAGTATATACTGGAAAGTAGTTAAAGGGGTTGTCAACTTCTTTAGAAAAGCTAATTGGTAGCTCTTGGGGCCCTATAAAAAGAAAGAAAACAAAAACTATACACACTTGGTTCCGGTTCCAGCGATGTCTCTCTCTAGTCTTCTGATTTCATTCTAGTACTTTAGAACAGGGACACTGGTTGGGTCACATGTCTCTACTAATATCACAGTTTGGAGCTATTCACTTCCGAACAGAGATGTGTAAATGAGTGGCAGCTGCAGCAGTGACACCCCTTTCGGAAATACAAGAATGAAAACAGAAGACCAGAGGGATGCAGCACTGGAACCGGGGACCAGAAGGAAGTGAGGGCCCCAAGAGCTGCCAAGTGTTTTTTCTTAAGAAGCAGACAACCCCTTTAATATCTATTTCAGAAAATTATATAGTTGCTTTATATCCTATTGATCACATAGAACTTAACCTCATATTGCTTCCACCTCTTTGTTTGAAGTCGGAGGAAGCCAAAAATCATTTGAAGCCCCAATAATGTGCTAGGTTCACTCTATAATTTCAAGACTCAATTTCACAACAAAAACAAGTATTTGTTGCCTTCTAACGGATTCTGTTCTAAATCTGTGTCTTATTTCCAGGTACATAATGCCTCATTTTATTAACAAAAACAGTATCTCACAAAAGTGAGTACATTTTTGTACATATTGTATTATATATTTTCATGGAACAACACTGAAGATATGACACTTTGATACAATGTAAAGTAGTCAGTGTACAGCTTGTAAAACAGTGTAAATTTGGTGTGCCCTCAAAATAACTCAACACACAGCCATCAGTCTAAACCACTGGGAACAAAAGTGACTACTAAGTGAACATGGACAAATTGTATCCAATTTGCCATTTTCCCTCCACGGTGTCATGTGACTCATTAATGTTTCAAGATCTTAGGTGTGAATGGGAAGCAGGTGTGTTAAATTTGGTATTATCGCTCTCACTATCTCTCATACTGGTCACTGAAAGTTCAACATGGCACCTAATGGCAAAGAACTGTCTGAGGATGTTAAAAAAATAATTGTTGCGCTAAATAAACAGGCTAGGCTTTTAGAAGATTGTTAATACACTTCAGCTGCAGCACAGAGGCCAAGACCATTCAGCGCTTTAACAAGACAGGTTCCATTCAGAACAGGCCTCACTATTGTCAACCAAAGAAGTTAAATGCACATGCTCAGCGTCAGATTCAGAGGTTGTCTTTTCAAAGTAGACATATGAGTGCTGCCAGCATTGCTGAAAAGGTTAAAAGGGTGGGAGGGTCAGCCTGTCAGTGCTCAGGCCATGTGCCACATGCCACATCACATTGGTTTCTGTGGCTGTCGTCCCAGAAGAAACCAATAACAAAACCTTAAGGTAAAAATAAACTTTATTATGTAATCAAAAACATAAAACAATATATACTGACAAAATAAACAATGTACAACACCACCCTTGAGGAAGCGTTCAGGGGAAACGTGCGTCGGGGTCTGGCATCCCTCTACACTTAGGTTGGCCCATTGGCTAAGTATGTTATTTCATGCATTGTTATTTATTATGGTTATATTTTATCTTGGTCAAGATACTGTTTGGCATATTTTCCTGTAGTTGTTGGTGTGGATTGCCTTGTTCTTTTGGGTGGTGTTGTACTTATTTTTTCAGTATATATTGTTTTATGTTTTTGATTACATAATAAAGTTTATTTTTACCTTAAGGTTTTGTTATTGGTTTGTTTGGTTTTCACCTTATGGTTATATAATTTATATATTTTTGCCCGGTGAGGTTTTTGTAGGTTATTTGTCGTCCCAGAAGGCAGCCTCTTCTAAAGATGATTCACAAGAAAGCCCATTTGCCGAAGACAAGCAAACTTAGGACATGAATTACTGGAACCATGTCCTTTGGTCTGATGAGACCAAGATAAACTTATTAGGTTCGGACGATGTCAAGCATGTGTGGCGGCAAGCAGGTGAGGCTACAAAGACAAGTGTGTCTTGCCTACAGTCAAGCATGGTGGTGGGAGTGTTATAGTTTGGGGCTGGATGAGTGCTGTTGGCTGTGGGGAGCTGCAGGGTGCCTTAAATGCCAACATGTACTGTGACACATAAAAGCAGAGCATGGTCCCCTCCCTTTGGAAACCTGGCTGCAGAGTAGTATTCCAACATAATGATAATAACCCTAAACACACCTCCAAGACAACCACTGCTTTGCTAAAGAAAATGAGGGTTAAGGTGCTGGACTGTCCAAGCATGTCTCCAGGCCTAAACCCTACTGAGCATCTGTGGGGCATCCTCAAATGGAAGGTGGAGGAGCACAAGGTCTCTAACATCCATGAGATCTGTGATGATGTGATGATGTTATGGAGCAGTGGAAGAGGATTCCAGTGGCTGCAACCTATGAAGCTCTAGGGAACTCTATGCCCAAGAGAGGAGTTAATGCAGTGCTGGAAAATAATGGTGGCCACATAAAATATTGACACTTTGGGCACAATTTACTCACTTTTGTTGCCAGTGGTTTAGACATTTTTGACTGTGTTATTTTCAGGGGACACCAAATTTACACAAGCTGTACACAGACTACTTTACATTGTATCAAAGTGTCATATCTTCAGTGTTGTCCTATGAAAAGATATAATATAATATTTACAAAGATGTTAGGGGTGTACACATTTTTATGAGATACTGTATGTGTATTAGAAACCCATGTGAGCAAGATAAAATCATATAGAAGGATTTTACTAAGACATCCCCCAACAGTTTTCTTGCATACACATTTTTTTTTTGCACAATTACAAAAAAGCTGCCATTTTCTTGCACCTAAACCTGTCCCTTTGATATAATAATTATACAAGTGGGACAGATTTAGAAGCATGCAACTTTCAGACACAGACATGTACAATGGGCTGCAAAAGTATTCATACCCCTTGAACTGTTCCTCAATTATAAATGTTATAGCCAAAAACTTAAATGGACTTTACTGATATTTTATGTGATATAGCAACACAAAGTAGCAAGTGTTTGTCAAGTGTACAGAAAATGACATGTGATTTTACAAATTTTTGCAACTTTAAGAACTGAAAAGTATGGCATGCATATGTTTTCATCCCCCTGTACTCTGATAACCCTAAATAAAATCCTGTGTGACCAATTGCTTTTAGAAGTCACCTAATAAGTAAATAAAGTACATATGTATGTAATCTATTCTCCATATAGCTACAGTTTTGTGAAAACCTCAGAAGTTTTTTTTAGAGAACATACGTGAATAAACAGCATCATGAAAACCAAAGAACATACCAGACAGCTGAGGGATAAAGTGTATTGCAGGGTTAGGTTCTTAAAAAAAAAGCACAAGCATTGATCATCTTGCAGAGCACTGTTCAATCCATCATCCATAAATGGAAAGAGTATGGTACAACTGCTAACCTACCAAGACTGTGACCGTCCACCTAAACTGACGGAAGCAGCCAAGAGGCCCAGTGTCCCTTTGGAGGAGCTGCAGAGATCCAAAGCACAGGTGGGAAGAATCCACAGCACAGGGTAACTATTAGTCGTGTACGCCACAAATCTGGCCTTTATGGAAGAGTGGTAAGAAGAAAGCCATTTTGAAAGCAAGCCATAAGGAGTCCTGTTTCCAAAAATCTATGAAGGGGACACAGCAAATGTGGAAGAAGGTGCTCTGGTCAGATTAGACCAAAATTTAACTTGTTGGCTTAAATGCCAAACACTATGTATGGAGGAAAGCCAACACTGTATATCACCCTGAACATACCATCCCCACTGTGAAGTTTGGTGTTGGCAGCATCATGCTGTGGGGATGTTTTGCTTCAGCAGGGACTGATGGGAATATGAATAGAGCTAAATACAGGGTAATCCTGGAGGGAAATCTGTTAGAGGCTGCAAAAGATTAGAGACTGGGGCATAGGTTCACCTTCCAGCAGGACAAGGACCCTAAACATACAACCAAAGCAACAATAGAATGATGTAAATCAAAGCATATTCATGCATTAAAATGGCCCAGTCATAGTTAAAACCTAAATCCCATTGAGAATCTGTAGAATGATTTCAAAATTGCTGATCACAAATGTTCGCCAACCAATCTAACTGAGCTAGAGCTAGTTTGCAAAGAAGAATGGGCAAGAAATCCAGCCGCTACGTTGGTGGTGGTAAAGACATACCCCAACAGACTGCAGTTGTCATTGTAGCTAAAGGTGTTACAACAAAGTACTAACACAGGAATCTGAATAGATACTGTATGCACACAACACTTTTCAGTTTTTAAGAAGCAAAAATTTGGAAAAGCACATTTAATTTTCTTTACACTTGACAAATACTTGCTACTTTGTGTATCACATAAAATATCAATATAATACATTTAAGTGTGTGGCTATAATGTTTAAAAATGAGAAACACTTCAAGGAGTATGAATATTTTTGCATCCCACTGTTGGAGAAAGTGACAAATATAAGAAAAAAACTTTAACCAGTCAAGTACATAGTAATGAATATGTAATTTAGAAGTATTTGGTTGGTCACAAGATAGCATAGCTAAAGCTATGTAAAATCTCTAAAATATGCATGCAGTCAGGGTATTCCCATTGTATTCCACAGCTATACAGTAATATACATTGGCTATTGGCCGTGATGAAAAAAAAAAAAATCATGGGATTTGTGGTATACGTTTTTTTACAGTGGTTCACTGTATCAAAAAGCTAAAACTGCAATGTTTTTCCTATATAGTGAAAAATGGTATGCCACCACCTAGCTGCATGACAGTGGCCAAAAGGTCACTTAGGTCAGTGGAGAGTAAGGCTAGGTTCACACGGTGTATTTTCAGGGCGTAATTACGCCCCGCAATTACGCCGTGTGACCGGGGGCGGGGCGGGAGCGGGGGACTGAGCAGGGGGCCGGCACTTCGCCGGCCCATAGACTTGAATTGCTAGCGGCGCGTATTTGCGGCTAGTAATTCACATGTCAATTATCTCCCCGCCCGGCGGCTTCGCCGAGCAGGGAGAGGAGACGTAATCCATAGTTCTCTATGAGAACTGTGAATTACCGTAATGAATGGGCCGTTTTCAGCCCGTAATTTGCGCACTTCGGCGAGTAATTACGGACTGAAATACGGCCCATTTTAAGCCGTGTGAACATGGCCTAAGGGGTTGGTTATGTTAGGAGCTGAGAAGAGGCGATCAGAGGAGAAGGTCTTGTTAGAGCAGAGAGATTGTGAGGGGAGGTATCTGGAGATTAAGGCTGAGATGTATGAGGGGGACAGGTTATGGAGAGCCTTGTATATCATGGTTAGTAGTATTAACCAAATTCGCTGGGCAATGGGCAGCCAGAGGACAGAAGCATAGGAGTAACAAGGAGAGAGATAGGATGGGGAAGCAAGAGTGTTAGATCGGCCGTCATACACAAGAATGCTGCAGTATTCTAGGCCGAAGATGAAGGGCATGAACTAGTATTTTGTAGCATCAGAGTTAAGGAAAGAGCTTATTTGAGAAAAATTTTTTAGGTGGATGGGGTAGGCTTAAAGTAAGAGCTTGGGCGTGGGGTTTAAAGGACAGGGCAGAGTCAATAGTTATCCCCTGGCAGGGGACTTGTGGGACTGATGAAGGTGTGGAGCCATTCAACTGAATGCATTGTAAATATATCTTTATTATACTAAGCAGGAACATGGAGTTTGCTGTTACAGAAGTAGAGGATGCTCAGTAATGTCAACAACGTATGCAGCTCATCAGACTTACTGCAGAGGTCCAGCTCTATGCATGATGTAAATACTAGAGCAGGTGTTATCAAACTTGTATACAAAAAACAAAAGGGGAGATCATCCCTCTTCCCCCCTCCGGTGCTGTTTACATGTCACTTCATAGCCAGGTGAAATCAATGCAGGGACGGTCTCTTGGACTACAGAGACAACGGAGCATTCCAGTGGTAACAAAACTTTTCTCATCCAGCATCCGATAGATGCTGGATGACAAAAGTTTTGTTATCAAACTTGTAGCTCTGAGCAAACTAAAGTTCCCAGTGTGCCCTGACATGCATACAGTTATAGCATTGCAACATAGGTCGGAGAACACTGCAATATAGTACCACTGTGTCTTTTATAAGACAACAATCTTTTCTTTAAGAAAATTAGAGCTTATTATATGCTACATCCGTGGCCGTTTGGGTTTCTGCACCATTCTCTGTCTGTAAAGGATGGAGGAAGATGTGCTGTTGACCAGGATGTTGCACTCTATTGTATTTTGTCGTGCACTGGTCTTAACACTGCTTTAGCTTAGGCCTTGCTGTGTTAATTAAATTCCGCCACACCGTCTGTTTCTCCTGCTGACTATGTTCTCAGCTGCAGATGGTTAAAGCTGGTTGTGACTGACAATTCTTTTACCACTCGTATTCCTTCCTTACCAGTCTGTGATCTGTGTGGTCTGAATGTCAGAGGGCCAGTTGAATAAAATCCTGGACCAGGAATCTGTCATCCTATAAGAATATCATTAGCGCTCTACCCAGTGCTTGCTTTAAGGGCATGTTCACACGGCATATTTGCGCTTTATATGCAGCTAACTGCTCGCCACAATTACGGTAATTCATAACTCTCATAGAGAACTATGAATTACACCTCGTCTCCCCGGACATACAATCTGATCATATCGTACACCCGGGGAGAGAAGTGACATGTCAATTGTTCACTGCGCTTGCATGCCACTGACACTGCATGTGAATTTTGCCACCCCTCCCCCCCCCCTCGTGCTTTGGAAGTGCACTGATCAGCGCCCCAATACACCGTGTGAACATACCCTTAGTCTTCTTTGGATTTGGCTGGCATTTACCTTGGATTGATACTTCTGGATTTCCGATCTGGATTTGCTTTCCCTCCTGACCCTCCATATTCTTGCTGCTTTTGTACTGCTTTTCCCCACTTGGTATCTGACCCTTTTCTGTGTTTGTCTTCTTTGGTCTTTGTGTAGACTTTAGCGTAAGCAGGGAACATCATCCAGTTGTCTCTGACCACTTAGGGCCGGACCGGCAAGTAGGTAGGAGCAGCTGGGGGAAATTGAGCCAGGGTTCAATGTCTTATCTCCCCTACCTATCCTCCCTGGTTGTACGTTTCTAACATTACATCTTTCAAACACCTTTATACAACTGCAATATTAAAACATATAGATGTTCACTTGCAATAAACGGAGACACTTTTTAAATACAACGATTTTTTTTGCAAAAATTTTTAGATAGAATTTGTAATACAAAATTTGCAGCCTATGACATTGTATCTTTATATTGCACTCTAGCTGTACTGTACGAAGAGAAAAACTTAAAGTTTTAATACATTTAACACATTATAAAAGTTTTTGGAGAACTTTTTCAGCCTTTCCACTTTGTGCTTTAAACAGACAACTATATAACAGAAGAATAAATATTTAACATAGGATTTCTGTAGACAATGTCGAGGTGGGGTGTTAAGAATATTTTGGCCTCCCTCCTCAACATATCTATCTGCACCCATCCAGCTGGTATTGTAATCCATAGCCCTTCCTTAACAACTAGGTGAAACACAAATATTTTTATTTTGACAATGATGCTTGATGTCTGAGCTTAATGACCTGGGAATGCCCTGGAGGTTATCAGAGAACTAGTGCCGGAGCGTTTATAGTATGAGATCACTATGAATCTCTACTGTCAGATAACATGAATAAAGTTGACATTGTCTAATAAAAATCATTCAAAACAGACAACAAATTTGCTTTCTGTGTCCACAAAGACCTATGTGTTTTGTAATGCTCAATGATCATATAATAAGTTATATATTCATACAGATGTATAATATATTAAAATGGGCAGCAATTATATGAGTATCAAATCTACTAACAATGATAGGTAAAAATCACGGCAGTCTGCCACTTAGGCCTTATAATATTTAGCCCACACAATTATTTATAATTCGGGAGGTCAGAATAAAAGGTTGCAACTAAGTGTAGGATGAGGCTTTGTAATAGTCATGGTGCTCCCCTGCACTCCTGCCTGGTGTTCTTATGATCCCCTTTTATAATGTAATAATAAAAAAAATTATTATTATAATATTGTTCTTTCTCACAAGATCTAACACTAAAATGTAATGTCTAAATTGTGGTTATACCCCTTTAATCCACTGGCACTATGTACTGCACATTCACAGCACTAGAGCTATGCAGTTAGCAACAAGTTCTGTAAATGTATGGTGCAGGAAAGCTATAGCACGGGAACTGCATCTGCACCATCCATTGCAGGTGTCAGCTGTAAAGGTTTGGAGACAACTATAGATTTGATGAACAGCAACAATAACCAAGATTTCACAGCCATGATCCTGTCCATTTATAGCTCAGATGCCATGGTCTAATAATTACAGCATTAAAATAGTTAGACCATGGAAGATGGTCCCCTTTGTCGCCGTATTAGCACTCTCAATGATTGTGTCATTGCGTTTCCATGGCTCTCAGGTCTGCTATATATATATGAAATAATAATAAAAGACATCTTAGAAGGTCTTAAACATAGTTAAATATAACATCAGAAGAACAGCACCACATGACAAATTGTGTTGTGTGATTATTTAACAAAAACTTGGCCAATATGAAGAAGCAAAACTATAGTAAAAAGTATAGTATAGAAGTATAGTAAAAAGTATAGTATAGAAGTATAGTAAAGTAAGTGTAGAAGCAAAAGTATAAGTATACCCATAGGAATTAGGAGGATATGTACTAGCCAGGTTCTGATAATCAATTGGCTTTGATTAATTGATTAACAGCATTCAGGTGTGTTAACACAATATTCAAGGACGAAAGACATCAGCAATGATCTTAGAGAAGCAGGTTTTGCTGCCCATCAATCTAAGAAGGGTTATAGGGAAATTTCTCAACAACTTGAAGTCCATCATGGTACAGTAAGAAAGATTATTCACAAGTGGAAAACATTCAAGACAGTTTATAATCCTCCCAGGAGTGGAAATGTCACCATATTCACTCCAAGGTCAGAGAAATTGTTAAATACCCAAGATCCAAATCTCAGACTTTACAGGGCTCAGTTATCATGTTAAATGTTCAACTTCATGACAGCATATTAAGAAGAAATCTGAGTAAATATGGTCTGTTTCAAAGGGTTGTTCTAAAAAGAACATGGCAGCATGGCATAAGTTTCCAAAGTTGCATCTCAACAAATCACAAACTTCTGGAACAATGTGGTTTGGACAGACGAGAGCAAAGTGGAGATGTTTAGCTCAGTGGCAAGGGGTTGTAGTCATAGGACCTTGTCATCTAGCAATCATTGAGTCAACCATCTTGTATACCAAAGTATTCTAGAGTCTAAGGTGAGGCCATCTATCAACAGTTACAGCTGGGACATGGATCCTAAGCACACCAGCAAATCTACAACAGAATGAAGGAAAAAGGAAAAAAATTAACATAGCCCAGACAAAGTCCAGAACTCAACCCAACTGAAATGCTGCGACGGGACCTTAAGAGAGCTGTGCATAAATAAATGCCCACAAACCTCAATAAACTAAAGAATCATTGTATAAAAGAGTGGGACACAATTCCTTCATGTAAGATACTGATAAAGTCACACAGAAAATGATTATGGCTGTGTAAGGTTGTTTCACAAGCTACTGATTCATGGGATGTACTTAGTTTTTCAAGCATGTCATTTCCATTGTTGTTTTACTTTTGTTAACTAATGAAACTGAATTTTTTTTGTATGTTGGGGTTCATGTCAGGTTGTTATTACCAACTTTTAGGGCCACATGTATGAAAACTGTCTAGGTCTAAAACTCACATTGTTGTCCAAAGCAACCAATCAGAGTGCCCCTCTCATTTCATATAGTGCTCTGGAAAAATGAGAGGGGCGCTCTGATTGGTATCTATGGGAAACAAAGTGAGGTTTAGACCTGGACAGTTTTCATACATGTGGCCCTTAATATCTTCATAGTACCAGATGTTTTGTTTTTTTATTCTGTCCTGGTATGTAAAACCATAGAATTCCAAGATGGCATACTTACTACTTCTCATGACTGTATAATAGAAAGCAAAACATGTTTGTTAGTTGTTGCATGGTTTTGTGGTTAAAACAATTGAAACTCTACATTAAAAACCTAAGCACAGCATGCTGACCATGGTGGTTTTGGCTCCATGTGGTTGCCGCAGTGTGTGTAGTTCTAGGATTAATACATAGAATATAGCACATATCTAGTTGTAAAAAGTTGTTTATAGCATTAGACTGTCCCACTAGAGTATCAGAGAATCCTCCGGTGGGCATAATAATGTAACCCTAATATGCAGTATTAGGGCTCTAAAGGTCTAGCAGAGAACATCCTCATTTGAAGCTGACTTTAGGCCCAATCACTAAATATTCTATTAAACCTTGTATGTGCAATGATTATGAATAGCATGTATAGATGGGCCCTCTGAATAATTTTCACTGGTGGGCCCAAGGAACATCAGTCTGACCCAGGTTGTTTAAGGGACATTAACTTAATATGGTCATGAAGGAAAGGGTCTGTGTCAAAGTTCACTTCCTGTGTAATACTCTCGAAAAGCAGGTATCTATAGTAAAAATGTATCTATGGATGTAGCAGAATTAAGCTTGAACGTGATATCATGGCTTTCTGTATCATCAGTTCTTAAATCACAAACAAAGTCATTAAAAAGCATAAAAAAGATAACATTCTGTGCCTTAATATCATTGTGTGTTAGGCTATGTCTACACATCATACAGTATGTTAAAATACCGTCCAAAATCCAACAGCATTTAAACATAGCTGGACTGCAGTTTTTGGCGCGGGTTTGCTTTAACCCCTTACCGACATTTGACGCTTCCATACGTCAAGGTAGGGTAGGGGTTCCCGCAAATTGGCGTATGGGTACGTCATGGCAATCTTGCACGCTCACAAGCAGAGCGCGCAAGATCGCGGCATGGAACCAGCAGTATATTACCGCTGGCATCATGCCGCATCCGCCACGGCCGTGGTCGCGACATCGCAGCTGCGGGCAGCAGGAGCTCACTCCTGCTGCTCGCGATCCGGCGCAGTAACGGCGCTCTGTGCCGCTACTGGTCTCCCTACCAGACAGCCCGGACGCTGAATGACAGCATCCGGGTTGTCTGGTGATGTCACGATGCCCACAATGCATTGTGGGCAGCGTGACTGACAGTTGCCATGGAGACCAGCATACAGCTATAAGCTGTGTGCTGATCTCCTATTGTATGAACGATCTGATGATCGTTCATGTAATTCCCCTCTGGGAAAAAGTGAAATAAGTGTGTAAAAGTTAAAAAAAAGTGTAAAAAAGTAAAACAAACACAAAAAATAAAATAAAAACACGTACACCGCCCTTTTCCCCTTTACAAACGCCAATCGCCCAAAAAAGATCAAAAATAAAGTACCCATATTTGGTATCGCCGCATGCGTAACAACCCACCCTATAAATCTGTCACATTAATTAACCCATACAGGGAATGATGTAAAAAAAAAAAAAAAAAACAGTAACAGAATTTTTATTTTTTTTAATACCGCAGCAAATAAAATGGATTAAAAAGTCATCAAAAACTCATATCAACATAAATGTGGTGCCAATTAAACAGGCGGTTCATCCCGCAAAACAAAGTCCTTACACAGCTCTGTATACGGAAAAATTAAAAAGTTATGACTATTAGAAGATAGCGATGCATAAATATTGTTTTACACAATAAAAACACTTAAAAAAAAAATTGTGCTTCCACATAAAAAAAAATACATAAATTGGGTATCACCGTAATCATTTCAACCCACAGAGTAAAACTAACTTGTCACGGATACTGCACGTTGAAAGCTATTAAAATAAAAATAAAAAACACTGCTAGGATTGCAGTATTTTCTTCACCCTGCCTTCCAAAAAACGGATTTAAAAGCGATTATAAAGTCTTGTCCCCCCAAAAATGATACCAATAAAAATGTCAACTCATCCCGCAAAAAAAAAGTCCCTATACAGCTCCATAAACAGAAAAATAAAAAAGTTATAGCTCTCAGACTATGGCAATGCAAAAACGTGTTTTCCTTTTCAAATAAAAGTGTTTTTATTGTGTAAAAGCAGTAAAACATTAAAAAAATACTAATTTGGTATCGCTGTAATCATATCAACCTGCTGAGTAAAACTAGTATGTCATTTATACCGCACAGTGACCGCTGTAAAAAATAAAAATAAAAAACACTACCAGGATTGTTGTATTTTGTATAAAATGCCTCACAAAAACCTTAATTATTATTATTATTATTATTATTATTAACATTTATTTTAAAGCGCCATTGATTCCATGGCGCTGTACATTCGAGGGGGGTCACATACATGATATGTCAAGTGAGTACAATAATGACAATAAATGACGTATAACTGGTACAGAGGAGAGAGGGACCCTGCCCGCGAAGGCTTACAATCTACAAGGAGGGAGGGAAGAGACAGGCGGAGAGGCGCAAACATGTTTGTGGGGCAGTACAGTGGCAGCAGGGTTATTGTAGGTTATAGGCAATCCTGAAGAAATGGGTTTTCAGGTTGCTTTTGAAGCTGGTGAGAGTGGACGAGAGTCTGATATGTTGGGGCAGTGCATTCCAGAGTGTGGGTGATCAAAGCATCACATGCACCCCGTAATGGTACCAATAAAAACATCAACTCATCTCGTAAAAGACAAGCTCACAATCAGCTCCGTATGCAAAAAATTAAAAAAACTATGGCTATCAGAATAGGACAACATAAAAACGCAACTTTTATGAACTCACTTCTATTGTGTAAAAGTAATAAAACATAAAAAACTATATAAAATTTATATCATTGTAATTGTACCGACCCCCAAAGTAAAGTTATCCCTTCATTTATCCGTATGGCGAATACTGAAAAATTGAAGCCCAAAAAAAATGGATGAACTGGGTTCCTCCCCCCCCCCCCCCCATTTTCATGGCCCAATACTAAAAAAAAAAACTACGGAACACCTGTGCCCCCAAAATGCAAAATACACCCTTAGATGAGATCCCTGAGGGGTGTTGAATCCAAAATGGGGAGACTTTTGGAAGGTTTCACCTGTTCTGGTACTTTGGGGGCTTTGCAGATGCGACATGGCCCCACCAATATCTGTGCGCCAAAAGCCAAATAACACCCTTGTACACCCTGCCATGCGCCCAAACAGTAGTTTACACCCACATATAGGGTATTGTGGAACTTGTAAGAAATTGGGTAACACATTTAGGATGCTTTTTTTCCAGGATTCCTTGTAAAAATTAAACATTTTAAGCTAAAATTGCAGATTATTGGAAAAAATATATTTTTTTTATTTTCAGAGCCGAACGCTAAAAAAATTTGTGAAACACTTGTGGGTTCGATATACTCACTGCACCTCTGGATATATTCCGTAAGTGGTGTAGTTTCCAATATGGGGTCTTTTTAGGGTAGATTATTAGGTTTTGGCACGTTAGGATGTCCGCAAACCTGAAATGGCACCTAAATAAAATTTTAATGAAAATAAGACCCCAGAGTCCAGTAGGTGCTCCTCCTATTCTGAGGCTTGTGGTTGAGCCAAATAATGCACTAGGGCCAAATATGGGATATCTCTGAAAACGGCAGAATCTGGGGAATCAATATTAATTTCCCTGATCACATTTACCCTATTCTTGTGAATAATGGATAAAAATTGAAAATCTGCAAAAAAAGTTAAATTTTTAAATTTCACCTCCACTTTGCTTTAATTTCTGTGAAATATCTAAAGGGTCAACAAACTTCTTAAATGCTTTTATAAATACTTTAAGGGGTGTAGTTTCTTAGATGGGGTCATTTATTGGGGTATCTAACATACAGGCCCCTCAAAGCCACATCAGAACTGGACTGGTCCCTAAAAAAATGTGAAAAATTACTACTATATTTCTAAGCCCCTTAATGTGGTACAAAAAAAAACATTTAAAAAATTATGCCAACCTACAGTAGACTTATGGTAGATGCTAGTTATAAACTATTTTGAGTGGAATAACTGTCTTACACGCAGAAATTTTTGCACATTTTCATGATATTTTTATATTTTTCACAAATAAACAAGGACTTTTTGGACCAAAATGTATTACTAACTTAAAGCACAATGTGTCGCGAGAAAACAATCATCTGAATATCTGGGATAGGTAAAAGTGTCAAAAAGTTATTCTCACATAAAGCGACACGTCAGATTTTAAAACCAGGGCTCTGTCAGGAAGGCCAAAACTGGCTCCGGCGGTAAGGGGTTAAAAATGCGGTTGGTTTTTGGATTTTTGTCGGCCGCGTACATTGAATGTATGGGAATCCGACAGCAATCCGACCAAATATCTGACATGTTTTAAAATCCACCAGAATCCAGCGGATTTCGAAACTGATTGGAAAAAATCTGTGCTGTGTAGACTACAGCACAGATTTTTTTTATTGTGGTCTATGGGACACAGGTTACAGCTGGATTTTCAGTGGATTCTAAATACTGAATTAGCCAAAAATCCAACCAAAAAACTGTGCTGTGTAGACATAGTCTTATGTCTCAAGTTAATTTCTGCTTCAACTGTATAGTTTAAGGTTTAACCATTTGCAAATCACCCATAGACTATAAGTATCTGGACGTTCCACAAGGGACTCGGCAACTACAGGAGTGGAGAGCCAGTTGTCAGCCCAAGCCAGAGTCTCCAGAAATAAGGCAGGAATGCATTATCTCTGCCATTCCAACTTCTGTATTCAAAACACTCAATGAGAGCTGTGTATGCCGCTTAGCAATAAACCTTCTGGCTTCCTGTTTCTGTCCCTGGAACATGTAACTTTAGAAGCTGATGGGTTTTAACAGACTCAGATCAGCCCTACAGTCATTGCTTGAAACCATTATAAGGAAAATCAGCCATAAAAATGTATGTAAAAATACCCGTCAAGGTGTTTTTCTGACATTATGGGTTGGCACAATTAGTAAAAATGTAATAAAAACTGCAACTTTTAGCCCTGCCCATGAGGATTCTGAAGCTACATATCACCTATATAAGAATGTACCTAATGTAAAGGTGAGACAATTATAAAATTTACTTTTGTGGCACTTCTTGCTAATAAAATAAAAATAAACATAAAACAGACATTTTTTATTTTAACTATTTTCCCTGAAATTATAAAACAAATGTGAATGTAAAAAGGATATACAAATAAAGCCTTATGTATCACAGAAAAAAATGTAATATAAATATGCATAAGATGTTATATCTTTGAATACCACATGAACTAAAAAAAATGAAAATGAAAAAGTGACTCAGTCAGGAACTGGTTAAGCTATTCATGTTGGACGAGACCTGTGTCACAGTTCAACGAATATATAGAGCTCTTGAAAATCATCTATGACTCTATAGTAAAATATACATTGAATGCAATGTCTGAATTAGACTTACAGCTCATCATGACCACCTTTATGCTTATCCTCCAGCTGCTCATGACTACAACTTTTCAGCCAGACAGACACAAAATAGATTACGAGACTGTAATTTTGTTCCAACTATGCAAAACCTGTTTATCCAATCCACAAAACATAATACAAGCACTCAGCTGCCGAACATTTAACATATCATCGTATTAAAGTGCCAGAACCCATGATAAACACTTCATCTTATCTGTGCGCACGTAAAAGACTTCAATCAAAAAGCTTTGTATTTAACCTCTGGATTCGTCACCTCGAATCACATCTTTCAATGTCAATGCACAGCTTTTTGATTAAGCCATGACCAACTTTGGTCATCAGACAGCTCTCAGTGTAACAGAGCTTCTGGTCCACTGGTGATTTTTTTTGCTCTATTGCCTATTAAGCATTCCAGAACTGGCCTTCCAAACTGGCAGACTGCCCTGGCAAATGAGTTGAGAATGATGTACAAGATGGTACAGTCTTTGCTGAAGTTTAGCCTACAGGGTCTTTCCTTGATGCAGCTACAAAGCAAGAGGGAAAAAATACTCATTTCAAAGGGAAAATGTGCAATAAATTCTCTCTAGCATGCTGCCAAGCATAAGATCCTATCTGTTCTCTGCATAATATTTATAACTACACTGATCAAGCACTCTAGTGTTTGACAATAAAATGTATGACTTGGAAACATATTACGATCTTCTACATAGCCAAAAAAAGAAAGAAAAAGATATATACCGATCAACCATATATAATCCCTGACAGGTAAAGCAAGTTTTATTGATTATCTTGTTACCATGACATCTGTCATGGGGTGGGATATATAAGGCAGTTCAGCTTTTGAAGTTGAGGTGTTAGAAGCAGGAAAAATGGGCGATTTCAACAGGAGCTAAATTGGGATGACTAGATAGAGTTGGAGCATTACAAAATGAGAGATTTGGGATCTGTTACTTTTATATAGTGGTTTGTGCCCCAAAAATTGGTCCAAGGAAGGCCCAAGTATTATTGATATGTGTGGAAAGCGAAGGCTAATCCATCATGTTTGTTCCCCCAGAAGAACTACTTGCAAATTGCTGAAAAAGTTAATGCTGGTTATGGCAAAAATGTGTCAGAACACATATGTATCACAGCTTGTTGAGTACCCACATACTGGTTAGAGTACTCATGCTGGTCCTTGTCCTACAACTGGCATGCAAGCATCAAACCTGTTCCATGGAGCAATGGACAAAAGTGGCCTGGTCTAATAAGTCATGTTATTTTTTACATTATGTAAACTGCAGGATGAATTTGTAGCACAGGTGTCAAAGCCAAAGCTTGCAAGCCATATCTGGATCGCCACTTCATTGTATATAGTCCTCAAGGGCTTAGTCACAGCGAGCAGGCATGGCCAAGTTCTGGATGCAGAAGGAGAGGCTCCTCACTCTTCCCAAAGGATGCAACCAGAGCTTGGTAAAGGCGGCGGTGCCAGTACAGGGAGTGTGCATGCTATAATTTCAAGCTTCAGCAAGCATCTCCATACCACTCTGTTCAGCAACTCATAGGCTGTGGCACAGCTCTTATGGCCCTACCCAAGCAACTTAGCCATCCTCCTAGGCCCTCCAACAGCCTTTTGAAAAGCAACCATAATGATGGTGTGATGCCCTAGGCAATGTTCTGTTGAAAACATTGGGTCCTGGCATTCATGTGGATGTTACTTTGACACATACCTTCTACTTAAATATTGTTGCAGACCAAATATACCCCTTCATGGCAATTATATTTCTCAATGGCAGTGGCTTCTTTCATCTGTGTAATAGTTGGAAGAACATAGGAATGGGTTCAAGGTGTTGACTTCAGAGTATCTGTGGAATGTGGTGGAAAAAAAACTATCTATGGAGGCTCCACTTCACATCTTAGAGGAATTAACAGGGTCATCCAGTTATCGGTAAACAATGGATGATTGTTGGTGGTCCCCATTCATCCCAACCATGATCACTGTAATTAGCCATCATTGGTCTGCATCATAAAATGAATGGAGCAGCAATGAGCATGCAGGTCAACCACTTCATTCAACCTCTTCCTCATTGTTATCAAGCACAGCATCTGCCGTGTATTATAAGATTAATTATGAAGTATTGTTGTGTACATTTTGATCATAACAAATAATAAACAATAAGTAGTCATGAGCGATTACGTTGACTATCGTCATCGGGTCGATAGTCGATATCGGCAATTATCAATAGGATATCCGATAGTCGATAATAGATTATCGCCGATGACCATTAAAGTCTATGGGAGAGCAACAACATCTTCATTCTTACACCCAAACAGGGCTGGAGAAGCTGGAATTAACATCCACAACAGTCAAATGGATACGTGCTACATCTTAGGGAACACACTTAGGTTATAAAAGCCACAGAAAAAAAATCACAGACCATTCACTATCCCTGTCTTGTACCACAGCATGACCCTTAAACCTGCATCACCACAAATTAAAAAGTGCCAGAAGGCAGTATGATTTGAACCATCATTTTACTTGAACTGGACATTGAATATCCCTGTCCTGGAACGCAGCATGAGCCCCAAACCTGCATGACCCCAGATTAAAAAGTGCCGGAAAAAGGAGTCTTTCAACCACAATTTTAGTTGAACAGGACATTAACTATATCTGTCCTGTACCGCAGTATGACCATTAAACCTGTCTGACCCACAGTTTTAAAAAGTGCTGGGAATAGGAGTCTTTGAACCACCATTTTAGTTGAACTGGACATTAACTATACCTGTCCTGGACCGCAGTATGACCATTAAACCTGTCTGACCCACAGATTAAAAAGTGCCGGAAAAAGGAGTCTTTCAACCACCATTTTAGTTTCACTGGACATATACTGTCCCTGTCCTGGACCACAGCATGAGCCCCAAACCTGCATGACCCCCAGATTTAAAGAGTGCCGGAAAAAGGAGTCTTTTAATCACCATTTTAGTTTCACTGGACATTAACCATACCTGTCCTGGGCCACAGCATGACTCTTAAACCTGTCTGACCCACAGATCACAAAGTGGCACTATGCTATTTTGTACAGTGACTGTCATTTAGTATATTTTTTGGTAACTGACATTTGTTTACAGAATTTATTTAGGGAAGTTTTATTTATAGTTTTACATTATTATCATTTTGCTTTTTTTTCCAAGTGTGATAACATACAACATACACCCCTCCCTGCAATCTTTAAAGGTATTTTGTAAACGTGTAGATGTGTTAATTCGTCCGCACACCCCATAAGTAATAAAAATGTCCTTATCATCCCCAAAACACTTCTTAGTTGAGAAGACATTTGCCCTCCTGGCTTCTGAGAGTGATTCAGCCAATCAATTCAATGGTTTCATTTTTCCTCCAAATCCTTATTCAGTGATTAGGGACAGAATCCCCGGGAGATCAGATGATGCGACCCCATAGTGACTCCAGCCCCAGAAAATTTTAAGCCTCAAAGTGTGCAATTTGTGTCCAGCCCTGGAGCCCTTTTTGACACTACTTAACCTCACAGAAATCACCTTTTCAAAATCAGATTTTTTAGAGAAATTTGAAGCTCTCCTGATTGCCCCTAACGGTGAGAGCCAGTGCTGCCATCAGCCATCTGTTAACGCGGAGGTCCAGCTGCCAGGGACAGACTTACAGTGGGTGCGGTGAGAGCCCAGGCTGGCGTCTGTCATCTATTAACACGGAAGTCCAGAAGCCAGGGCCGGAGTTACAGTGGGTGCGGTGAGCGCCCAGGCTGGCGTCTGTCATCTATTAACACGCAGGTTAAAATGCCCTTATGACGCCGCAACGTCAACAGTCGTGCTGAAGCAGAGTGCGGAAGCGGAAGTGTGAGGTAAGGCCTCCAGCCTTCCTCAGTACACAGTCAAGACCTGGGTAGCACTTGCCCCTCCGTATGAGTGCGGACCAATTGAGCTTCACTTGGAAATACTGGTGGTTAACGCTCCTGTTCCACCCAGGTGCCCTTTTTCTTGCCATTCTTTTTCTCATTTTACTCAACGTGCTGGAGGAAATTGTCTCTGTACTTTGTTCTCTGTCCGTGCTCCATACTCCATGTCCTCTGAATAACCTACATCTGGTCAAGTTTTCCTGTACCTCCCTTGTACAATTCAGAGGAATTTTTTACCAGCTTTTTTGTACATGCAAGTTTTTTAGTAGTTTAATTCTAGAAAACACATTTTTAAAATAGGATGGAATCCCACCATGTTTCTCTTTTTTTTAATTGTATTAAATGGGTTGTCTCAATACAGGGATTGCTAGCTATGTTAAAGATCTTGCAAAAACAAGTCATTTTGCAATATGTGTCCATTAACAGTGTCCTACCTATTCCTGTTTCTGACAGCACCATCACCCTTGAGCCACTCTTGACAATTGTGAAGAACAAATGTCTGTTAGAAACAACATTTTTTTTATAATAGGACCTGTAGTATAGCTGCATGTCACAGCAAAATGCCCCCAAAAATTCAAAACATGACCCTTGAGCCACTTTTGACAATTGTGAAGAACAAATGTCTGTTAGAAACAAAAAATTTTAGAATAGGACCTGTAGTATTGCTGCATTTCAAAGCAGCATGACCCAAAAAATTATAAAAATGACTTCTCAGCCACTGTTAAAAATTGTGAGGGAGAAATGCCACTTAAAAGCCACATTTCTGTTCCAAAGGAAAATGATTATTGCTGTATCTCACAGCAACATGACCCCAAAAAATTATAAATATGACTTCTCAGCCACTGTTAAAAATTGTGAGGGAGAAATGCCACTTAAAAGCCACATTTCTGTTCCAAAGGAAAATGATTATTGCTGTATTTCACAGCAACATGACCCCAAAAAATTATAAATATGACTTCTCAGCCACTATTAAAAATTGTGATGGAGAAATGCCACTTAGAAGCCACATTTCTGTTCCAAAGGACCATAATTATAGCTGTATCTCACAGCAACATGACCTCAAACTCATTGACAATGCGAAAACTTCTAAAGATAAAGTGAGTAAATGGAATACGGTGTTGTCAGGAAACCTTGCTGTCTTTTACAGTCTCCTCACAGCAAAACCAGCAAAATGAACTGTTGGGAAAAGAGAATAAAAATTGCAGTAAGAAATGATCATTTTAAAAAAAAAGTTTTCAAGAGGACCATTTCTGTTTGAAGAGGAATGTGAAGTAGACCGGCAACTAATCGGTGACCTCGGCAATTGGGGCCACAACATCAGAGATCCATGCCTGATTCATCTTGATGAAAGTCAAACGATCCACATTATCTGTGGAAAGCCGGATGCGTTTGTCTGTAATGACTCCTCCAGCTGTGCTGAAGGTCCGCACAGATATGACGCTGGCTGCTGGGCAGGACAACACCTCTATGGCGTGGCGAGCGAGCTCGGGCCATTCGTCCATTTTGGATACCCAGAAGTCTATTGGGTCCGGAACACATACAAAAACATCGGTGTTGAGACGCAGATAGTCGTGCACCATGATCTTAAGCTGGTCTCTGTGTGTTGGATGTGTGCCCTGCATTGCATGCGTTGGTGAGGTGGTAAATAAAGATTGCCAGAGGTCACCCATTAGGCTTCTGCCACCTTGCCTGCTGCTGCTGCTGCCGCTACGGCTACTTGGCACTCTACTGCTGTCACGTCGCTGATGTTGTTCCACCGTGACATTTGAAGAACGTGAATCAGACGCAACAGATGTCTCCAGTTGATCAATCAGCAAGGTCTCCATTTCCTGCATTTTACTCTCTATTTGGGTGGGTGGAAGGAAAGTGCTGAGTTTTGTTTTGTACCGGGATCCAGGAGGGTGGCCACCCAGTAACTGTTGTTCATTTGATGGCCTAAATGCGAGGATCATGTTGGAGGAAATGGAGCATCCAAGCACTCATGTGAGAGATGGAGCCTTGATTTCCCAAGCCTCTGGGTCGAGGGGCACTAGCAAACTGATCTTCCTCATCTTCCTCCTCCGCCTCAAATTCGTGCCAACCTCTTTCCAAGGCAGGGACGTCGGTAACGTCGGTGTCTAAGAATACCTCCTCCTCCGCTTCCTCCGGCACAGCTTTAACACCACCCTGACTTGCCTGAGATGATGCACCCTGAGAGCTGATGTGCCACCTTGCACTAGCCCTGGACCCCAAACCACTGCCTAATGAAGACGATGAAATTGTGAAACTGTCGGGCCTTGTGGATTTGACGGACAGAAAGGCTCCGTGTCCGCATCTGTGTCCGTCTCCTCCTCCGTCGCTGGCGGGACCTGTTGTTTTAGAGTGTCCAACGATCGTTCGAGAACTAAGATCACCACAATGCTCATGCTGACAAAGGCATTGTCCGCACTGACCATTTTGGTGGCTTCTTCAAAACTGGCAAGGATGGTGCAGAGCTCTTTCACCTGCCTCCACTCTCGGTGGCTCAACACCCCGAGGTGACTACTAAATTGCTGTATTCAAATTTAACTACAAAGTAGCTCTATGAACAAAGCTTGACTGACCAAAAGTGAAAAAAACACCTGTCTGAAATGTATACGGGATAATAAAAGGTATTTTTTGGCACCTATCAATTCACCTGTGGTGACTACTAAATTGCTGTATTCAAATTTAACTACAAAGTAGCTCTATGAACAAAGCATGACTGACCAAAAGTGAAAAAAAACATGTATCTGAAGTGTATACGGGATAATAAAAGGTATTTTTTGGCACCTATCAATTCACCTGTGGTGACTACTAAATTGCTATATTCAAATTTAACTGCAAAGTAGATCTATCAACAAAGCTTGACTGACCAAAAGTGAAAAAAACACCTGTCTGAAATGTATACGGATATTAAAAGGTATTTTTGGCACCTATCAGTACACCTGTGGTGACTACTAAATTGCTGTATTCAAATTTAACTACAAAGTAGCTCTATGAACAAAGCATGACTGATCAAAAGTGAAAAAAACACCTGTCTGAAATGCATATGGGATAATAAAAGGTATTTTTTGGCACCTATCAATTCACCTGTGGTGACTACTAAATTGCTGTATTCAAATTTAACTACAAAGTAGCTCTATGAACAAAGATGGACTTACTAAAATTTAAAAAAACACCTGTCTGAACTGTATACGGGATAATATAAGGTATTTTTTGGCACCTAACAATTCACCTGTGGTGACTACTAAATTGCTGTATTCAGATTTAACTACAAAGTAGCTCTATGAACAAAGCATGACTGACCAAAAGTGAAAAAAACACCTGTCTGAAATGTATACGGGATAATAAAAAAACGTAGTTTTGGCACCTATCAATTCACCTGTGGTGACTACGAAATTGCTGTATTCAAATTTAACTACAAAGTAGCTCTATGAACAAAGCTTGACTGACCAAAAGTGAAAAAAACACGTATCTGAAATGTATACTGAAAAAAAGGTATTTTTTGGCACCTATCAATTCACCTGTGGTGACTACTAAATTGCTGTATTCAAATTTAACTACAAAGTAGCTCTATGAACAAAGCTTGACTGACCAAAAGTGAAAAAAACCTGTCTGAAATGTATACGGATAATAAAAGGTATTTTTTTTTGGCACCTATCAATTCACCTGTGGTGACTACTAAATTGCTGTATTCAAATTTAACTACAAAGTAGCTCTATGAACAAAGCTTGACTGACCAAAAGTGAAAAAAATACCTGTCTGAAATGTATACGGGATAATAAAAGGTATTTTTGGCACCTATCAGTACACCTGTGGTGACTACAAAGTTGCTGGATTCAAATTTAACTGCAAGGTGGCTCTATCAACACAGCTGGCCTGCGCCAAAGTGAAAAAAACACGTATCTGAAATGTATACTGATAACAAAAGGTATTTTTTGTCACCTATCAACCTGTGGTGACTACAAAGTTGCTGGATTCAAATTTAACTGCAAAGTAGATCTATCAACAAAGCATGACTGACTAAAAGTGAAAAAAACACGTATATGAAAAGAATTCGGATAACAAAAGGTATTTATGGCACCTTTCAATTCACCTGTGGTGACTACAAAATTGCTGTATTCACATTAAACTGCAAGGTGGCTCAATGAACAAAGCTGTAGTGCGCCAAAGTGAAAAAACACGTATCTGAAATGTATTCGGATAATAAAAGGTATTTTTGGCACCTTTCAATTCACCTGTGGTGACTACAAAATTGCTGTATTCACATTTAAGTGCAAGGTGCCTCAATGAACAAAGCTGTAGTGCGCCAAAGTGAAAAAACCCGTATCTGAAATGTATTCGGATAATAAAAGGTATTTTTGGCACCTTTCAATTCCTGTGGTGACTACAAAATTGCTGTATTCACATTTAACTGCAAAGTAGCTCTATCAACAAAGCTGTACTGCGCCAAAGTGAAAAAACACGTATCTGAAATGTATTCGGATAATGAAAGGTATTTTTGGCACCTATCAACCTGTGCTGACTACAAAATTGCTGGATTCTAATTTAACTGCAAGGTGGCTATATCAACAAAGCTGGAATGGGCAAAATTGAAAAAGAACACCTATCTGAAATGTATACTGATAATAAAAGTGGAGTTTTGCACCTAACAAAGAGACCTGCAGTTACTAGAAAAGATGTGTATCCTAATATAAGTTCAGGCTGCCCAATATCCAGGAAATATTTCAATAGAAAACTGTTAATAATAAAGCTATTGCAGTGCAGTCTACACTAAGTCTTGGTGAACTATATCCAGTATTCTTTAAAGAGCTTGTCTGTGTTCGCCCGCGGGACCCCCCCCCCCCCGCTCCTCCCCGTGACTTTACAGCGGTAGATGCTCCTTTAAAATTCTCTACCTAACTACATAAAATCTTCAAATCTCTGATCTAACTAAGTTGTAAGGATCACAGCTAACAGTAGAGCTTTCTCTGTGAAGAAATAGAATAATTTCGCTGAGCTGTTTGCTGAGCTGTTTGGACAGAGGCAGAGCGCACGTCCTACTGCTCTGAGACGCTGACAGACACTGATCATGAACAGGAAGGGCTGTTCTATGTAAAACGAGGTCATGTGATTTTCCAGCCAATCGCAACCATACACATCCCAGTCATGACGTCGCACACACATCTCACCCTGCTCTATTCTGTAAGCTGATTTGCTGGCCGCCAAAATGACAGGAAGCACCGAAAATGGCGCAATATTAATAGATTATGCACAGATTTTAACCTAAATTATCGCGTGATCTAAAAAATCCGATCAACGTAAATACCGTGCTGATTTCAACTTTGTCGATAATAATCGCTCAACACTAACAATAAGGCTATGTTCACATGGGTTATTTTGGCGCACATTTTGTCACATATTGCGCCACGTATTGTGCGTTATACTCAGCGAAATGCATGCCACAATTATGTAATTGCATTACGCTTCGTCCCCCGCGTGTACAATACGATCGTATTGTACACACGGGGAGGTAAGTGACATGTCAATTGTTAGTGGCGAATACACGCTGCTGACAATGAATGTCTCTGCTGATCAGCGCGTCGCTCCAAAACACCTGCCATATTGCGGCACGTACTATAAGCGCTGCAATACACCATCTGAATACACCCTAAGGGCATGTCCCCACAGCAAGGGTTTTCGGACGGTTTTTCAGCCGGTTTGCGGTTTTGTATACCGCCTGAAAAACCGGCCGAAAATGAGCACAATTGTGGTCTATGGAAAACCCGTGCAGCAGTCCCCACAGCACGGGTTTTCCGCCCGGCGTTTTGTCCGCCCGCGGGCCGCTCAAGCAACATTGAGCAAGTTCATTCGTCCGGCCGGTTTCCGGACGGAATATGAACACCTCAATGGGAGGGGGGAGGGCTATTCTCCGCTCATCGTATAGAAAAGCCGTTCCCCCGGTGGCCGTGGCAACGTCCGCAAAACCGGACAAATCCCGACCGGGTAAACCGACCGGTATTTGTCCACTTCCGTGTGAACGCAGCCTAAGGAGTTGAGCATAAATGTTTATGGTCCACAGCTGGGAGAGTCAGATGTTGGCTGAGGGGCATTTGACCAAGTTCTGCTTGAGAAAGGCCACGCTCTATGGGCTGAAACGTTTTCACCTTATGTAATTCATGCTCACATAAATTAAAGACGCTATTTTATGGAAGATGCTGATGTCCATGCTTCTATTCTTAGGGCATTTGACCAAGTGTCCTCTCATGTGTATGACAAACTTCAGACAAATAATAAAGAAGCAACAACCCCTAACAATGAATCATAGCAAGTCTCATTTAAAACAGTAGTCTTTAAGGCTGAGTACGGTAATATCAGATCCCATCTCCATAGAAGAACATGCCCTTGCGACCTCCATCTGGACCCATGCAGTGCTAGCAGCCCAACAGGAGATGGGCTCTGCTCAATGTCTGGAGTATATGTAATTGATTTACTTGACAGTTGAGTGTGTGGAAAATAGTATGATTGGTCAAATATATACCATTACTGCTTTAAAATTCTGAGTCACCTTCCAAGTCTGTATTTATCTGTGTACAAGCTACATATACATCTCATGCCCACACAAGCTCATAAACTCACCCCATGTGTCATCTCTACCCACATCTTTCCTAACAGCTGCACTTTCCCTGGATTACAGCCACAACTTTTTATTGAACTTCTATGTAAACAATGACTTTTCTTTTTAATTATAATTGTTTTAGGCTCAGTGCTGTATAAACATTGCAGCTGCCAGTTGACTACAGGTTTATTTGTGATACATGCCACCTGAGAGTCATGTTTTTTTTTAGGTTCACAATAAAATGCAGGATATTAATATCAACAGTTTATAGACAGGGTGAACAATCTGAAATCTAAACGGTTTATGGCAGCTGAAAACAATGCTGAAAAATAAAGATTTTACATAGGTAAACGGCATCAGGTTTTGGAGTCACCCTGTGAACTTGTAGGAGCCACAGACAACCCCTTCAATGTTAGAGCCACATAGTGATCATCAAGTGCTACAGGTCCAGCTCCCAAAACGCCCAGAAGACTGGTAAGGCAAGCTTCACATGACGTTATTACATACATTTGTGGTATTCCTTAGGGTACCTTTTTTAATCAATACATCAATACCACTAATAATGTTTTGTGAACCTAGCCTCATGTTAACAGTTGAAAGACATGTATGGGACATTCAAAATTAGGTAGGGAGCTGTACCATACTGTAGCTGCAAAGATAGTGGAAGCAAACTGTGATAGGGGTAGTAAAGCGGCAGGCCCAATTCATTATTGAAGGCAGGGGAGGGGTTCATTGTGGCATAGGTGAAGCAGAGCGTTGAGGTGAATCAAAAAGAGGTGAATCAAAAGGAGGTGGAGGCAAAGCAAGTGAGGTTCCTAATTCAGTGGATCCCAAGAAGAGAAAATGTCCTGCCTGCCATGTTTTCCTTCCCACTCTTAGGGTATGTTCACACGGGTTAATTTCGCCGCACATTTCGCGTCATATTTGCGCTCTAATACGAGCGAGATGCGCGCCAAATTTACGGTAATCCATAGTTCTCACAGAGAACTATGGATTATGCCTCCTCTCCCGGGCGTACAATATGATCGTATAAGTGACATGTCAATTATTCGCAGCACTTACGTGCCGCAAGTAATGACTGTCTACTGGCCCCCCCCCCCCATCCCCGGCGTCGTGGGAGTACGCACCGATCAGCGTGACTCCCAAACACACAGCGTAATTGCGGGGCGTACTGTACGCCCCACAATTAAACCGTGTGAACATAGCCTTAGGGTATGTTCACATGGCTTATTTTGACGTGGTTTTGGAAGAGGTTTTTGAAGCGTTTCCGCTCCCAAAGCCTCGCCTGAAACACGCTTCTTCAGAAGAGGTTTTAGAGGCATTTCTCAGTGAGGTTTTAGGGCGAGGTTTTGGATTAGGTTTTCAATGAGGTTTTCACCCATACAAATTAATAGCCAGGACATAAACCACATCGAAAACTGTGCTGAAAACGTGCCAAAAACGCGCTTAAAACATGCTTCAAGAGATTACATGACACTTCTTTTTCAGCGCTTCCAAAGAAGCACAAAAAAACCTTGTCATGTGTGAACTAAAACAAGATTTTACATAGGAATCAATTAAATTAACTGGGGTGATTTGGAAGCGTTTTGGACGAGGTTTTGGGCGACTAAACGCTCTGAAAACCTCGTTCAAAACTACGTCAAAATAAGTCATGTAAACATGGCCTTAGGATTGTCCCCACTTCATGAAGAAGAATCACAGCAGTGGGAACTTAGGAAGTCCTTGAAGGCAGATAAAAAGAGAAGTGTTTTAGAGGATGATTGAGGAGAGCACCCAAGCCCAAACAAATTACGGTGGTATACGGACCTGGGAAAGTCATCCAGTCCATGGGTTAATGAATACAAGCCGAGTCTCCAATAAGGGTGGCATGACTATCATAATGGCTCCTCAGGCCAGGTCTAGCATGACTGAAGGCATGACATGCAGGCCTTTGAAGGTAAAACAAAGTATATTACCCGTGCCTTCAATCACTCTTCAAGGGTTATCTATAAAAATGGAATTCTGGGGCATTTTGATTATAATGTTTTTGATAACTTTTTGTATTATTATTATTATTATTTATTTTAAAGCGCCATTGATTCCAGGGCGCTGTACATTCGAGGGGGTTACATACATAACATAAGTCAAACGAGTACAATGATAAGTGAATAATGACAATTGACACAACAGAGGGAGAGAGGACCCTACCCGCGAGGGCTTACAATCTTCAGGCAAGCCTGAAGAAATGGGTTTAAATCTTGTTTAATAAATGACCAACGTGGGCTTTTCTCCAATGACATAGTCTGGTATAGTTATCAGGTGAGCTTATTTTGTTATGAAAAAGGGTCCTCCCATGACATCCACATGCCCTCATAAGGTACATGATTTGTTGTTTCCATGAGCCAACCTCTTTAAAGGTTTTGCATGCCTGATACCAGTTTGGCCTTGAGAATTTAAATAATAAATGATGAAGGGTTTTCAAATAGTAGTTTCTATTAAATACATCTTCATTTTAACTCATTTTTACAACTCAACACGCCTCAGGTGGGCCAGATGTTGTGTTTTTTTCTTTTTCATTGTCTCCACTGCTGGCTATTGCACTTCTGTTGAGTGCCAAGATTTGTGAATGGAAAGAACTGCTCAAAGCCATTAATCTTACAAAACCGCGTAATTTTCATGTCCGCGAGTGAAAAATTTTAAAAACCTTGGGAAAACATGTATGAACAGGGCTGCACCAGTTTTCTTGCATGCTTTGAGTCAAAAAACCTGTCGTAGCCCTTTTATATAGTTTATGAACTCACAACCACATACACGGGTTTCAACTACTGCCATTTAGACTCCCTTTTCGATTTAAAACGGGCGTGTCGGCCCCAATTTTCATATTGTTCCCCTTTTTTTAGGAAACTTTTCATGAACCGGGGTTTTACGCTTTTTTGGGCCATTTTTAAAAATTATATTTTTTTACCAGTGTTTACCTTGTAGGTTCAAGCTCAAATTTTTCATTGTCCCAAACAAAGGCTGAGTAATGCTATGATTTCCCATGCAGGTAATATTTGATCTTTTTGTTCCCTGTGTTCCTATAATAGTAATGACTAAAAGAATTTAACGTAACCGCCTACGATTATTTTATACAAAAGGGAAAGTAGAAAAACGCAAAACAATTTGTTGTATATCCAACAGGTATCCGGTGTGCCGTGGTGGGCTACGCCCGGGGACAGTGCTTAATTAAGAACTGAAATTTAGAGGTTTGATCTGATTTTTTTAAAGGGGTTTTCTGACTACAAATCAAAAAAATTTTACTAAATACCTTGTATAATGGGTCGGGGTGGCAGAGGAGAGGATTAGAGTTGTAGTGACTTACTTGTGTCACAGTAACAGCAGTCACCATGCTTCTATTACCTCCACCATTACAGTGAAGATGGGGACCTGCAGAGGATGTTGTTGGATGTTACACCACCAGTAGATGGAGTTAATGGTGAAAACATTAACTCTCTGTTTATTTTCAGGCCAGGTGTAAAACATGGAATTCCTCTATTTCTTCCAATAAACATTCCTTCACTTATGCAGCTAGTACCCAGAAGTGGTCCTATTAAATAGTCCCTTAGTAAGATGCAGCTTTGACTTCAAGTAGTTCAAGCAGAACCCCAGGAGAACTCACATCTTAAATCTTCCATTCCAGCTTAGACTACAAGAAGTTAATTTCTTACCCTAGGAGAACTGAATTTGTTTGTTGAGCCATGCCAGAATCATATACTGATCATCAACAAAGCCACAAGGTCTGTGCGGGACTCACTATGCCTTGCAAATCAGATATCTTCCTTAGAAGAGTCCCAAGCAGGCAAGTTGCTTTCCATTTTTTAAAGGACTGTTTTTTTATTTCTGAAGAAGAATCCCTGGCAAGGAAATAGGGATGGACACTGACCTCAGCCCTGTAGGCCAGCAGCCGTTTAACAAAGGGTTAAGTAACCACATCCATCTAGTCTGATGTCAGAGACAATCCAACCACCCAGAACAACAACTCCCTTAGAACTAATGACTAGGGCAGTTTATAACCTAGTCCACCCTCCTTGTTTCCATGGAGACCACTCTTCTGCTGCTAGCTGAACAGTAAAGTAATCCTTTCACATGCTTAAAGACACTTCATTATCATGACAGTGCATTTCTGTTATAACAGCAATATTCCCCTAAACCAGAGTTCAGCTGAGGGTTAGTAACACAGAGTAAAACAGCATGAAATAGTATTGCAATGAACACAGTGGATTACAACTCTCATTATCTCCTAGTATCCACTCCTGTAAACTACAATATCTCTTTTGATAATTCTCTGGTCAGGAAATAAGGGAGATTTTATCTGCTCTGAGTACATATATGTTTCTCTGGTTACCATCCTGCTCTCTCCTACTTTCTCTGCTCTTAGTCTTATCTGAGAGAAGGGAGTGACATTATCAGAATGGACAGCAGCTTGAGAACAGAGTGTGATATGTCTAACAAACAAAGGGGATTGTTTCCTTTTGATAAGTACTGGTTTTTGCCCTGTTTGATCTCTGTAGCTTTGTGCACTATAGATTAAATCTCATGTCACTGCAATAAGAACAGCTGGGAATAGCATAGCTGATATGCTGATCACTGCTATAAAACCACCCACTGCCTAACCAGGAAGCGTGAGTCTAATGCTGTCTGTGGCTCTGTGAAACTGCATGGCGAGACAACCCCTTTAAACTCCCTTTCATAGGATAAGTTTGGACTGTTATTATCAGATATGAATGTTCTTCCTATACATTTATGCTACTGCTTTATAACTATTGTAGAAGTAGAGCTTCATCAATTGCTAGACAAGAGCCAACCTAGCCAGGCCCAATCATTACTACATAGCCACTTTCTCTCTCTATTTTTCTGCCTTCCACTGAGCAGCTATTTATCAGGTGTTCCAACCATATGACTTCTTGTTGGTTTGAGCACAGAAAATTGGTTGAAGGTGCCATGAGTTTAGGAGGTTGATATATGTCTTACAATAACTTTTACATTTAGCAAGCAAGAAACCCGAACAATTCTCAGGTTTCAAATCAAATGCAATAATTGGATCTGGATTTTTTTGGCTGAAAAAATTACATCCATACATCATTCAAGTATGGCTCTGCTGAAGGAACAATAGTGTGTAAATCATTTACAGCGTGATTGGAATGCTACTCTGCTCTCTTTTTTGTCTGCTGCTCATGTGTCATTCAAGGTAAATGTACCATGTAAATGATGTTCTGCTTCAACCATTTTAATACGTCAAACTACAAACTGGAAACTAAGGCAATGATTACGCTACATTAGAAATAATTCCATAAATAATCATTTACACACAAAATAAGACAAAAAAACAAACAGTTTAAATGATATTTAAAAGTATCTAAAAGAGACATTGCCATCAGGAGTAGTTTTGTTACAACCATTACAGTATTCCTGGAAAACAAATGTTTTAATTGCTCTACTGTTCTCTCCACAGGGAGAGTCAAGATAGTATTAGACCAAAAGCAATACAAATAGGGTAATCTTTTTTGCACTGAGAAGAAGGGGAGAGGTTCTTCAGACTAATGAGGTTTACACTTCACACCAGAGCAATCCTCTCACTTCTCTGCTATCAGAGCTCACAGAAGGGAAGTCAAAGAGAGTAACATACATAAAATCTGTTAAAAAAAACAACCATCCAATTTAAAAATATATATATAATAGTCACAAAAAAATGTTGATGGTAGTGTCCCTTTAAGAAATTTTCAGCTCACTGGTTGTAGATATACATATTTTAGCAGAGAAGGTTATAAAAATGTCAGATTATTGGCATCTGTGAGCTTTTCCTACTTGGCAATGTATTGTGGTCCTGATGTTACAGACATAAAAATTTATATTATAAGGGACATATTCATCAAGCATTTACATATGCTACAAGCGCATGGTTACAGAAATGATGCTTGTTGTTAACACTTTGCATAGGTTCTCATCACCCACTAAAATAAGGCATGAGGCTAAATTGGGTTGGGACAATTCTTTTCAAGGACCACATAGAAGCCAGAAGGCTGACTCTATGGTTCATACACCTTTGAGTGTTAAATCATGTACATTGTACTGCCCTGTAAGGAAAGTTCTGAAGGGAAAAGAGCATTCTATAGCATCTTACTTGTGTCCATTTACTTTCTCACTTAAGCTGGTCATAATTGTTAGCCAATGAGCATACCCATAAAGATGGACACCTACAGTTCAATCTAGGCCTTTGCCACTAGAAAGATCTCCCATGGTCTTGTTTCTGAAAACTGTGTGGTATCATTACCCTTATGAATATAATTGATGGTAGCACTTTCTGTACCCTTCAACAATTTCAGTTACACATAAATTTTCAAGACTGCTCTTTACTACCAAGTGGGACATGCCATCAGGATACAATTAGGGGAAGTGACTCTCTTTGAACCTACTCTTAATGAAGAGCGTAGTTTATACTGCCACCTTTGCAAAACCAGTTTTTGTTTCTAAACAACCCGAGACACAAAACCTTGTTCTTTTAAAATAAATAGCCTTAAAGGGGCTTTCTCACTAGGCTGCAAGCAGTCACAAGCAGTTTTACACTAGCTCTGTCTCATCAGGCTGAGGGTGATTCTGTAGCAGTGATTAGCATATCTAGCATCTCTGTAACTAGCTGATCCATTACACTGACAAGTGATGTTATGTCTTCAGTAAACACAAGGTACATGTGCTGTGAGGACTGAAAACAATGGATTATCTGTAATCTTGCTAGAGATAATTAGTTTGCTCCTGAGGTTAGTCCAAGTAAAATCTATTGACCAATGTATATACAAAGTCTTCATTTAACTTACCCTTCATGTTGAAAGCTAATCTTTGTAGTGAGAAAACTCCTATTACATCCAGAGAGCCTTATGAAATAACAGAAAACTAAAATCGAAACACTTTCTCAAATAAGTTTAATAATGAAAATGAAAGTACTTCACCTTTAATTCAGTTTAAAAAAAAAAAAATGATGGCCCTTTTATACAGGACTAAAGTCAGGCTAAGTCGGCACCTGACAGCATAATGGATCACTATGTTGACAGCTCTGTAAAACTTCCTGCCTCTAGGCTGGGAGAATCCACTGTGCAAGAGAGAGACTGTAAGCCTGTACCATGTGTACAGTGGGAAGCTCTGTGCTGCCATATTCCTGCTGATTGTTATTACACTAGCGGTAGTGTAATATGGATGCCTGTGTGCTATGGAGGAGGAGGCTGGAAGCAACAGGTAAACCCTGTCAGACCTATGTCCTCACTGTACTGTGCCTTCTGCAGTGTGTGTACAGTGAGAGACTCAGATTAACACTTTACAAGCAGCTATGTCCTCTGCTTGTACAGGGTATCTTCCACAGAAGAAATCTTACCACATTAGTAAAACCCATTTCCCTGTAATACTGATGGAAATCCTCCGATTTGCTAATGACATGTATTTGAGAATTTCTTATATTTTCATCTACTATACATTTGTGTGTTTAGTGGGGACAGGTGCTGTAAAAGCAAAGTGCTCAGAGTATTAGACATCTTAAAGAATATGTATCAGCAAATTTGTATTTTTCTAATTAAAACAAGATACATATTCTCATCTTCTTAGCGGTTTTTATTTTCTGATTGTAGATTTTTTAAATCTGTCTTCTTTATATAATTATGGCGGTAGCTATCTTGCCGAGTATCTTTTAACATTTAGAGAGATGATTTATGGCAGCTTCATGCACATACGAGCCTGTGAACAGGAGCTGACTCATTGACTTCTATGAGTGAGATTTTTAAACTCTGAACTGGTAAGAAGTCAATGTGCAGGGAGAGAGTGTCTATCTCCTATTGTGAATCCTTTATCTGCAAATTGGAGTCATCTTTCAGTGTGATCCCGACTGAGCTGATAATGAGGAGACTGCTGAAGAGTTTTCTATATGGAACAAGTGACAAACTATGATTAGGCATAGTGGACAAAGTGTAAAGTGCAAGATCTCAGTATTTAAAAAAAAATATTGCTAGAAATATGCAAAATATATTTTAAAAAAATTATAAATAACAATATTTAAAATGTCTGCAACCGTAAAATATAAGTTTAAAACAGGGTTTACATCTTTTGAACTGGTTGATGAGGTCTCTGTAAATGTTGCCTATACAAACGCTTGTTCTTTTATGCTCCTATTAATGCAGTTTTCACCTTTATTGCTCCCTTTTGGGAATCTTCCCTTTTATTAACAAAAAATGTTGTGATGAAAGTTTACAGAAAGTTTAGAGATATAGAAAGCTAAACATTGTATAACATTGTAGAAATACCATCATACTCTTATCAGTGCTTTAGTTTTATCATACTTATTATTTATATTTTTGCCACAAATGCTTACTTGCTATAAGACCCTGTATTTGTCATCGATTTTACATGTAATGCTTAATGTACAGTCTCTTTGTATTTTGTTAAATAAATGTACCTTTTACCAGATCATATAGATTTCATATATAGTTTTAGGTAATCATGAAGGGGCTAAAAGTTGCAGTTCGAGTCACAATTTTTTTTACATATTTTTTATTTTGCCTTTAATTTTTTTTCTTGGTACCCATTTATGTTACACATTGTCACCCATAAAGTAAAAAGAAAATCTTTGGGGACATTTTAATAATACAATTTTTTACTTTATTTTTTATTGCTGATTTTCCCTGTAATAGGGGCTAACATAGTAATCCTGATTAGAGATGGAATCCAGTCTACTGTGATTCACTGCAGAGCTGATCTAAGTCTGTTAACACTCTGCATCTCCTGCAGTATCCCAGCCCCTGGTAATCACCTGATCACCAGGGACAGATACAGAAAGCCTTACACCTATAGCTAAAATGCCTGTGCTAAACTGGGTGCACCATGTATTATATTATTATTTATTTTATAGCGCCATTGAATCCAGGGCGATGTATTCAGAAGGGTTACATACATAAATTAAACAAGTACAATATTGACATTCTGTGTCTAACAACAGGTACATAGGTAAAGAGAAGCCTGCCCGCGAGGGCTTACAATCTACCAGGAAGGGGGAAAGAGACAGAAGGTGAGGGGCAGACATGTTTGTGGGGCGGTGTACTGGTGGTGGGGTTATTGTATGTTATAAGCTATCCTGAAGAGATGGGTTTTCAGGTTGCTTTTGAAGCTGGTGAAAGTGGGGGGAGATCCTGACATGCTGGGGCAGTGAGTTCCAGAGCATGGAGGAAGCACGAGAAAAATCTTGGAGACGGTTGTGTGAGGCGCTGACAAGTAGAGAGCAGAGAAAAAGGTCCTGTGAGGAGCAGAGATTGTGTGAGGGGAGGTATCTGGAGATTAAGGCAGAGATGTATGGAGGGGAGTGGTTATGGAGAGCTTTGTAGGTCATGGTTAGCAACTTGAAGTGAATTCACTGGGCAATGGGTAGCCAGTGATGGGATTGGCAGAGGGGAGAGGCAGAGGAGTAGCGAGGAGAGAGGTGAATCAGACGGGCAGCAAAGTTGAGGATGGATTGAAGGGGAGCAAGAGTGCTGGACGGGAGGCCGCAGAGAAGGATGTTGCAGTAGTCTAGGCGGGAGATGAAGAGGGCATGGACCAGCATTTTTGTAGTGTCAGGGTTAAGGAATGAGCTGATTCGTGAAATATTTTTCAGATGGAGGCGGCAGGCAGAGGTAAGGGTTTGGATGTGGGGTTTGAAAAGGGCAAAAGGGGGGGGAGTCAAGGTTTTACCCCGACAGCGGAATTGCGGGGCCGTGGAGTGTAGGGGCCCTTGACTATGATAGAGGATCAGCCGGAGGGATGAAATGGGAAAGGGGGAAACAATCAAAAAGGACGGACAGTAAAAAACCCTTTTTCTGCCATTTTGCTTGGGATCGGGTTTAATTGGGACAAAATGTTTGGGGATTTTTAGATTTTTTTTAAAAGGGGGGCATCTATTTTGGGGGGTGATTTTATGGGGGGGCAGCCTTTTTTTTCAGGGGGTTTTTGGTTTAAAAAAAATTTTTTGTATTAAAACTAAAAAAGTCGTGAGAAGAAAATTCGGAGGGCCCCAAATGGCTTTGGTGGTTTTTATGTCAAGGCCTTTTTTGCAAGAATTTTGTGGGGGGGTTTTTTGGCCAAAAAATTTTTTTAAAGGTTTCAAAAACCCAAGGGCTTTTTTGGCTTTTGGGGGGGCGAAAAATTTTTGGTTTTTAGTTTTAAAGGAAAGAAAAACTGGACCCCCTTGGGATCTTATTTTTTTTTTAAGGGCGGTGGATTTTTGGGTTTTTTGTTTGGGTTTTAGAAAAGGGAAAAAGCTTTGCTGAGGAATTTTACGGGGGATATATGGGGTTATTTTGAAGTTTTTTTAAAACCCCTGCCCTAAAACATATGTAGAAAAAATTGTCTATTCTGGGGGTAACTTCATATTTTATTTTCCCCACCTTTTTTATAAGAGGAAAGGTTTCACTTTTTTTTACTTTTTTTTGCTTTTTTTGTTTCTTTCCCTGGCAATTGGGAAAAGGCCTTTGGGGGGTTTAATTTTTTTTAAACTTTTGTTCTTATCTTTAAAAGTTTTATAAGGTAGAAGGGGAGAAAAAAATATTTTTTCTTTAACATTTCAGCTATTTAGTTATGTTTTTACATTTTTCAGGGGGTTTTTCCAATTTCTATTGAAAACCCCAAAACCCTACCTGTGTTGTCTGTATACACCAGGGTCCAGACGTGGACTTGCCCATAGGGATACAGAAGAAACCTTCGATGGGCCCAAAAAGGGGAGGTGTGGGCCAAATGAGGGCATTAGGTGGGGTGGGTTTTTTTTGAGGGAAAAGGGAGAGAAAGAGGAAGGGAAAAAAGCAAAAGGCATGTGCGGGGTGTTGGGGCTTTTACCTGCAAAAATTGGGGGCCCCCCAAAATTAAAAAATATGGGGGTCCCCAAAAAATCAACACCACTTGGTGGGCCTCAATAATCAACTTCACAGGTGGGCTCCAAGAACTATCTTCACTGGTGGGCCCCAGGCACCCCAGTCTGTCACTGCCAGGGTCTCAACACCTGCAGCCACTGAGTCTGTCATCAGCAGCCCATGGGGAACCTGAGCTCCTGAGACATCCTTGGGGATGCAGGGGTCTTGCTCTAATGGTCAAAACCTAAATTGACTCTGATCTCTCATATGCCATGGTCAATAGTAACTGCAGAATGTCTTCCATTAGAACTCTACTGTGCAATTGAGGGATGCTAATGGTTGCCACAACAGCACAACAGAGGTCTAACAACAGTCTCTGGTCCTGTTTTTCACCTAGTCCTGCTTGTCCTTACCCAGAGGCAGGGTCTGACAGGCTGCTGGACAGCTACACAATACATTGCCGTACAGTCAAAAACTGCAAGATATTTAATATCACGCATTCCAGTCCTATACTGGGACAAGTTCAAAAGAAAATATTGAAAAAAAAGGTTAAAAATCAAAAGCAATATTCCTCTTGCAGGCAAGTCCAGTGGGGATGACTGCAGTTCCCTTGACCATAACCCTATTAATAATATGTTCAACTGTAGGAACAGTAACATCAAGCTCTTTAGATATGGTCTTACAACCTTTAACAGGTTTGTCTATAATTTTCTTTCTAATCTCATGAGACTTCCTCCTTAGCTTCCATTGGTCTATTTTCAGTGTGGTACACACCAAGATTGAAAACAGCACAATGACTACTTTTTACCCTTTAAGTAGTTTTAAAATGATGATTACAAGTTTTAAGACACCTGTGATGTTAATTGCAGGACACACCTTTGTCTCTATAGTCAAAATTATTTTTAATCTTTTATAAATGTAGCATCATTTTTGTCCAGGCAAGTTTCATTTATTTTTTTCAGTTGAACCACAATTCAAATGCAAGGTCTGATTTTTATTAGTTGATTTAAAATAAATGTAAATTTATTATTACTTTTAACAGTTTAAGGTTATTTCACCTTAGCTACAACCACTAACGCCTTAATGGCGACACCATATATTTATGGCATGGTGGCATTAAGGAAGTTTAGCGGGTTTCAGCGAAAAGTTACTCTCCCCTGTAGACAGACCTATGTAGTAACCTGTATTTAGGGCCAGATCTTAGATAGGTTTTTCAGTCAAAAAACCATTTAACCACAGTATCTAAATCATTCCAAAATGTGGAGCCACCTGCAACAAAATTGTGGGTTGGTGTTCTTTTCTCACGCCAGTCAGGGTCTTCAAGAAACCCTCCAATTTTGCCATGGGTGTACTTTTATTACATTCTCACATAGATTACTGAGGACTTTATATACTGCAGTACATACTTTTTTTTTACTTTTTTACATGCAAAAAAAGATTTTTCATTTAAAAGATAAATTTGGTATCTTCAGAAATTTGGAAATTGCTCTCAAAGATTTACTTGATATGTAGAAGTCCTCAATTTTCTCATGACATGGCTGATTTTTTTTTCCAATTATGACAAACAAACAGGCAATAGGCCTTAAAAAGAAGGTCTTAAAGGAGTGTTCTCACCATGCAGTTTCATAGAGCCACAACTGCTTCAGGTCACACTTCCTGATTAGGCTGTGGATGGGTCTTCAGCAGTGACCGGCTATCAGCTTTCATTCTGTGTTTCTGATTGAGTGACATGCTGCAGGGGGATTATTAAAATTTATGCACAGTTTTCAAAAGAACTCAAAATGGTTAAAGCTTCCAGAAGTATCTAAAAAAGGACTTTCGAGAAGTAAGGAAAAGGCAGGAAATGAGTCTCATTTTGCCCCAGCTTGTAAAAATTCCGGGGAGGTGACCGTTTAAAAAAAGGGGTCTTGTGTGCAAAAGCAGGAGAAAAATCTGTCCAAACTCTGAAGAAAAGCAAAAAAGAGAAACAATGATTTTTTTATTTTTTTCCCTTACCAACCCGTTTAATTTCTAAATATTTTAAACGGGATTCCACTTTTTAAAAACTGCTAAAGGTCCGGAAAGGGAACCTGCAGGGGGTTTTTGATTACCTTTAAAAGGGGGCTTTAGATACCCTTTTGGAGGGGGGGAGGGGGGGGGGTATTTTGGGGGAAGTGCCCCCCCGAGGGGGGTGGGGGCCCGGAAAGGACGGTAGGCCCCCCGTGAGGTTTTGGGGGGCCCGTTAAAAGGGTAATTTCCCCCTTTTTTTAAAGGGTTTGCATTGCGGGTTCTTTTGGTTTTTAAAAATTTTTGCATTTTTTTGGGAAACCTCTGTTTTATAACCCCGGTTGATTTCGGTACCAAACCGCGTCCCCCCTTTAGGGTTATTTTTGGAAAAAAGTTGTGCCCCGGGGGGGGTTGGGGGAAATTGACCCCAAAAAAGTTTTGGGGGGGGGTGGGGGGTTTGATTTTTTTGGGTTAATAAAAGTTGGGGGAATAAAAGGATGGTATTTTTAAAAAAAAAAAAAATTCCTTAATTCCCAAATTTTAAAAACTGAAAAAAAGAAAATTTGGTTTGAAAAATTTTTAAACCCCCTTCCCCCAAAAAAAATTTAGGGGAAAAGGGAACCTGTTTTGGATGGGTAAACGGCTTAGACTTAAAAAAGGGCCCCGCTAAAAAAAGCCCAATAATTGCTAAAAAAAAAATTAAACCCTTTAAAAGGGTTGTCCTTATTTTGGGGGTTTTTTTAGAACAAAAGGCTTTTTTGGGTCTTTTAAAAATAGGAATTTATTTTTTAAACAAATTAAAGGACATGGGTTTCGGATTTGGTTGTGTTTTATTTTTTAGTGAAAGAGGGATAGGAACCATTCCCAGACCGTTGGTAGATCGATAATTTCAAAAAAAACACAAAAAAAAGGGGGCATACTTTCTTAAAAAAACACCCAATTTGGCCTTGTTAAATTTAAAAGTGATTAAAAGGGCCGGACAGGGGATCTACCTTAAGCCCTGGGAAAACTAAAGGTCATCTGATTGCTTAAAAACAACTCAAAGCCCACTGCAGGGACAATTAAACCCCTTAAGGACCACTTTTGACCTTTCCGACACGCCCATTTTTGAATTTTGAAGTGCAAAATTTTGGAGAATAAATTTTTTACCTTTTAAATACCAGTGATTCAGAGATTGTTTTTTCGTGAACAAAATTTTCTTTTAAAAGAAAAAAATTTTTATCCAACAATCCTTGTTTTTTTGTGAAAAATATCAAAAATTTCATGAAATTTTGGGAAAAATTTTCGATTTTGAAAGTTGCAAAATTCTGCGTGCAAGCAGTAATTTTCACCACAAAATATTTTTTAACAGCTCTACCAATTCCACTATAGGTTGGGGAAACATTTTTTTAAAATGTCTTTTTTTTTTTTACGACATTAGAGGGGCTTAGAAATTTTTGGTAGTAATTTCTCAATTTTTTAAAGAAAATTTGCAATTATACTTTTTTGGGGGGACCCTCCGTTCTGGGGGCTTTAAAGGGGCCTGCATGTTAGATACCCCCAAAAGGGTGACCCCATCTAAAAAAACCCTGCCCCTTAACGTATTTACAACCTATTTGGGAATTTTTGAAAACCCCTTCTTTTTATTTCCAAAAATTTAAAACCCCAAAGTGGAGGTGAAATTTCAAAATTTCACTTTTTTTGAAAGGTTTTTTCAATATTTATCCTTTAAATTTCACGGGAAATTTACGGTAAATGTGACTAGGTAAATGAACTTAAAAATCAACCCCCCCAGGTCTGCCGTTTTTGGGAGATTTTCCCATATGTGGCCTAGGGGATTATTTGGCTAAACCCAAAACCCCCCAAAATTGGGGAGACCTACAAAATTGGGTAATTTTAAAACCAAGGGGGCCTTTTTGGTTTGGGGCCCCAAAAGGGGAAAAAATTCCCCCAAAATTTTTTTTTTATAAGGCTGTGAAAATTAAAAAAAAAAATTTTTTTTAAATTTAAACTTTCAATTTTAGCTTAAAATGTTTCTTTTATACAAGGGGTTCCCGGAAAAAAGAACCCTAAAACTTTTTTTTAAAACAATTTTTTTCCCCAAATTAGGGAATACCCTACATTGGGGGGTGGGGGGGTTAAAATGTGTTTGGGCGCAAAGGGGGGTATAAGGGAGGGAGGCTTTTTGGCTTTTGGAACGCAGATTTTGGTTTGGGGCCCTGTCGCATTTGCAAAGCCCCCAAAAATAAAGGGAAAGGCGAAACCCTTTCAGAAGTCGCCCCCTTTTGGGGTTAACACCCATCAGGGGTTCATTTTTGGGTGTACTGGATTTTGGATGCAAAGGTGTTCCCTTTGTTTTTTTTTTAGCATTGGGAATGAAATTTGGGGGGGGGGGAAAAGCAGTTCGGGCATTTTTTTTTGAGTTTCAATTTTAAGAAATTCCCCCCGGAGTGTTTTTGGTGTGATTTTTTAATTTGGGGGGGGGTAAAATTTGTATTTTTTTGGGGGGGTTTTTTTTAAATTTTCGGGGAAAAAAGGGGGTTATTAAAAGGTTTTTTTTGGGGGGGGGGGCATTAGGAAGCCCAAAAATTTTTTAATTTGGGTGTGTGCAGAGCTGGGTATGGGCTTGTTTTTGCGGGAAGATTGAAGTTTTTATTGGTTCCTTTTTGGGGGGGATTTTTTTGGTATGGGTTTTTGGGGTGTTTTGTTTTTAAAAATTCCCCGAATTTGGGGGGGGGGGTTTTTTTATTTTTATTTTTATGCGGTATTTTAATGCTGGGGGGCTTTTCAAGGGGTTTGGGTTTCACCAAAATTTTTTGTATATTTTTTTTGTTTTACTGCTTTTATACAATAAAAAACATTTTTATTAAACCAGGGGAAAAAACGTTTTTTTTCATCGCCCTTTGTTTGAGGCCAAAATTTTAAATTTTTTTTGGGCCTTTTTTAAAACTGTGTAGGGACTTTTTTTTTGCGGATGAGTTGTTGTTTTTTTTAGTATCTTTTTTTGGGGGGGCAAGGTTTTTGATCGTTTTTAAATAAAATTTTTTGGGGGAAAAGGGGGGTAATTTTCTGCTTCCCAGTTGTGTTTTTTATTTTTTTTTTTTAAAGGGCTAAGTTTGGTAAATTTTTTGGGGACTTTCCCTTTTTGGGGGGGGGTAGTTTTTTTCCCTTTTTTATTTTTTTGTTTTTTTTAAATTGAAGCAACTTTTTTAAAAAATTTGGGAAAAAATTTTTTTTAGTGTGTTTTAAAAAAAATTTATTGGGAACGTATTTTTTTGGGAAACTATAGATTTTTTTTTTTCCTATAAGAGCTGTGTAAGGAACCCCTTTTTTTTTCCCCCCCATGAAAATGGGGTTTTAATTGGTACAACTTTCCCCCCCCCCCCCCTTTTTTTGGGGTTTTGGGTCGCCTTTTTTTTCCATTTTTTTGTGCTGCGGGGGGGAACAAAAATCTTAATTTTGGGGATTGGTTTTGGGTTTTTTTTTTTTAACCGGGCCCCCCCCCCCTTTTCACCCCCCCCCCACCCCCCCGGGTTAAATTAACAAAGACAGATTTTAGGGAGGTCCCCCCTTACCGCCCTGCCCCCGGCCCCCCCAATACCCTAATAGGGTTTTCTTTATTTATTTTGATCTTTTTTTTGGGGGGGATTGGGGTTTTTAAAGGGAAAAGGGGCGATTTTAAGTATTTTTTTTTTTATTTTTGTGTTTGTGTTTTACCCTTTTTTTTTCACTTTTTTTTTTTTCCCTTTTTTTTACTTTTTCACGTTATTTTTTTTTCATTTTTTCCCCCCCTAGGGGGTTTGGAAAGAGAGATTTTTGATCTCTTTTTCAATAGGGAAACAGTAATAGCTTGTTGCTATAAAAAGGGTTCCTATGGTAACTGTCAGTTTACGATGCCGGGCCCTGCCCACAGGGCACGGCGGTCATCGTGACGTCACAGACAACCCGGAAGGCATTCTCGCCTTCGGTGCTGTCTGTAGGAAAGGCTGGAGCTGCAGGATCGGGGCCGTGCGCTGCTGCCGCCGACAAAGACGCAGGGGGAGCGATCTCTCCTGCGTCTCCTTAGTTATTGCGACCGATCGTCGCGATAATAAGGGGTTAACACCCCCCCCCCCCACAACCGGGGGGTGCCGAGCTGGGGATCAGCTGAAAACGCGCCCCCGCGCCGATCTGCCCACTGCTTTAGAGTTCGCGCGATCCTCAGGACGTATCCATACTTCCAGGTGCGTGAACCCCCAAACCACCTGGACGTATGGATACGCCCAAGGTCGTTAAGGGGTTAAATGATACAGACTGTACATTAGCTTGGTACCTGTTCACACCAGTGGGCAGAAAAACCACAGTATAATACATGGAGAGACTGCATAAATGCAAAAATACCCATTAAACAACCACTCACATATCCATTCATGAGGGGGTGGCTGTCGGTATTACAATTGCATATAGATAAAGCAATACATAAGGTGCAAAACGTGTGGTGCACATGCGGCTTACAGCCTTTAGTGACGCCCATACTAACAGATTAGGCGGGCTGCCCAGCACCTCTGGGTATGCCCAACCAAAAAAATTAAATAGTAGTCACCCTTAGCTCCCCAGCACTATTGGGCAGATAAAAAATGTCATACTGGAAAAATTTTAAATATGAGTTATTAGTTGGTACCGGGGCCCCTTAGCAGTGGGATCTTTGAGTTGTTATTCAGCAATCAGATGCACCTGCCCTTTTTTTTCCCCCCCCAGGACATATAGCTCGATAATTACATGCTTGTTGGTTATATACAGATATTGACATGAATAGTCCGGTCAGAATTTACTCTACTTTTTACTCAGAAATCTTGCTCCAAATGATATAAACCAAAATATTACAGAGCTCAGATTCTCTCTCTATCATAACCTGCTCTCAGATATAGCAGCATAAGCCACCTGACAGATTCACTTTAACTCAAAAACTCTATTGACATCACTTAGCTGATCAGAAGCTTCTAAAGCCATCAAATCATTTTCTGAAATCCTCCCAGCTTTTTATAGGCTCAGTATTACTTGTATGTAATTCTCTGAGCCACTGGGAAATTTTTTTTTTTAATTGGGGGGAAATTTTTTTTAAATTTTAACCCTTTTAAATTTTCTTTTTTAATTTTTTTTTTTTTTTCTTTTTTTTTTTTTATTTTTTTTTTTTTTTTTTCTTTTCAAATTTTTTTTCTTTTTTAAAATTTTTTTTATTTTTTTTTTTCTTTTGTCTCATAGGAACAAAATTTTAAATACTTTACAAAATGGAGACCCAAACCCAATGGTAGCATTGCTCTACACAGGAAACGAAGACAGCGCATTATGTTCTGTTCAGACTTTGTTAGTTTTTACTTCAGGTTTCTCCTGCTCTTTGATGTCCAGAATAGCCCAGAATGTTATGCTACTCTGTACAATAAATAATGTAAACCTGACAGACTGATCACAAAAAGCCAGATCTGGAGCTGCAGACTACAGAAGCTTTCACAGCGGGTTTGGTTTGGTCACAGGCAGCCTGATCTGAAGCTAAAGACTTCAAGGGACTCTTCTATTACTGGGCATTCTCTAAGGCAAATAAATACAAAGTGAACGCAAAATCGGCTTTAATCTTTTCACAAAGCTATCCAAGGGAAAAATACGGTGGGAGCAAAAATGTAAACCCCTTTTTTCCCCCCATTTTTCAAGATAAAATTTTTTGCTCTGAAGCTGGGAGTATCTTCTGCGTTAAACCCTTTTTCCCAAAAAGTGGGTTTTAGACCTAAACAGTTTTCATACATGTGGCCAAATGCTTATTTACTGTCAAAACCAGGGCTGCTATCAATAATATCAGGACCCCAGAAAGACAAAGCATCTGGGACCCCATGCCCACTACCAGTTCCTATCTTGCAGTTCCTATCAGCAGGCCTCTTTTTTAATTCAGTGAGGATCCCTGATAGGAGTACTGCCAAGAATATTATATAGATAGATAGATAGATAGATAGATAGATAGATAGATAGATAGATAGATAGATAGATACAGTATATGTATGTATACATATAGCAGTCTTGGCAGCACTCCTATCAGGGACCCTGATAGGGTCCCTGTATAATGTTTTTAATCAATTCTGTAATGGTTTCACCAAAAAAATATGAACACGCCTCGACTTAAATATAATTATATAATTATGATAAGCGTTGGCTCAATTTTGCAAAAAAAAAAAAAAAAAAAAGAGTACGAAAAGTGGACAGTAAAAGATTGGAAACAAGTGACTTGGTGCAATGAGATGAAAGTCAATAGATCAGTCTCTGATGGATGCAAATGGATCTCGAAGAATCAAGGGAAAAGGGGGCAAACAAATCGAGAAATTGAGGGAACTGTCAAGTTTCGTGGCAAAAGCCTGATGTTAAGGGGTTGTTTCACAGCCAAAGATGTTGGATACTTGACCAGGATCAATGTTGATCTCAGTGCTGAGCTATATGTGAGTGTCCTACAAGAGGAGTTACTTCATACACTAGAGAACTATGGGTATGAAAAGGACGACACAGTCGATCAGTGTGCACCAACATTGGGAATGTGTAGGAGAGACCTAGGATCAGATTTCGGTCGAGACATGCTTGAATCTAATTAAAAGTATAACCCGGAGGATTCAGGCAGTGTTGAAAGCCAAAATATGGATCCACAAAATACTAACAAAATACTAAAAATTTAAATTTAGATTTTAAAATAGTAAAAATTGAGTTACCTGACAAGAATCTGCATAACTAAGCATATGCTAAGTAGGTGCAAGTCAAATTTATGTATGCGATAGCAAAGGTGACTACCTCATGGTAGTCTCTTGTTCAAAGCTGCAGTGGATGGTAAGATATTGAGCCTGAAAGTCTTAAGTTCAAAATATTGTTGTGTGGATATACAAATACATTCTTTGTCCAATCAGTAAGGAAAATTATTGTCATAACCAGAGAAACATGTGTACACCCAGAGCAGATAAAATCTCTCTTATCTCATGACCAAGGTAAAATAAAAATCCTAATGTGTTTGGAAAAAGTCTTCAATTACCATGTTAAAAGATAATCTTTGTAGTGAGAAAACCCCTTTAAAGACCTGTCAATAAAGTTCAGCTCATAGAAGTTATCTTGGTGATGAACATGATGCACAAATAAAGGAAAATACACACAGACACTTGAATCTCTCATGAGTATATTTTTTTTTTTTTAAGTTAGTGATCTCATGAAACCAATGTCTGGACATCTCAAACCAGGAGAAAGGGTTAGAATGAACATTTCTGTATAGTCGACATTTTGAATTTTTAGCATAAACTGTTCCCCTCCTATGCTCAATGGCACCCAGCTACTTCTACTCCTTTCTTTGTCATGGCTGTATTGAGGCATATTCAGACTTGATGCCTAGAGCGCCACCAGCTGTAAATACAACCCTCACGGTCGCCCAGCATTTTTATTTTGTAGCAATTGCAAGAATCATGATTATAACATAAAACAATGTTTTTATATATAGTATAATAGCTGAACATTCTGGCTTTGTGAAACATGCGTTGAACAAAGGGAACTTCAATTATTTTAATGCAAACTGATTTTTCATGTTTTGAAAGCAGATGGATGAATAGGTAGTAAGACATATAACTGCAAAATAAACAATATTCACCAGAAACACTCCCCAACCCTGTGCTGCTACTCAATGATTTCTGCTGTTCTCTTTTTACTGAGCTGCAGCGATGACAACCTATATGCCTATATGACCATAGTAGCCAAACACTAAGCCCAGAAGTCTCATGTTATACACCCCTTAGGCCAGTTATTCCATTCAGAGGTCAGGTGAATATAAACAGAAAAGTCACAAAAGTGAGTACACCCTCAACATTTCTTCGTAATATCTATTATATCTTTTCATGGGGGACAACACAGAAGATATGACACATGTAAAGTAGGTCAGTGTACAGGTGTATAACAGTGTAAATTTGATGTGTCGTCAATATAACTCAACAGACAGACATCAATGTCTAAACCGCTGGCAACAAAAATGAGTACACCCGCAAGTGAAAAAGGACAAATTGTGCCCAATTTGCCATTTTTTCGACACGGTGTCTTGTGACTTGTTAGGAGCAGGTGTTAGGAGCAGGTGTGTTAAATGTGCTGTCATCACTCTTAAACTCTCTAATACTGGTCACTGGAAGCTCAACATGGCACCTCATAGCACAAAGCTTTCTGAGAATCTGAAAAAAAGAATTGCTGCTCTACATAAAGATGGCCTAGACTATAAAAAGATTGCCAACACCCTAAAAATGAGCTGCAGCACTGTGGCCAAAACTATACAGTGGATTAACAAGACAGGTTCCACTCAAAACAGGCCTCACCATGCTCGACCAAAAAAGTTGAGTGCACGTGCTCAGCATCAAATCCAGAGATTGTCTTTTAAAAATAGATGCATAAGTGCTGCCAGATTTGCTGTAGAGGTTAAAAGGGGTGGGGGAAGAGAGACTGTGCTCGGACCAAATGTCGCATACTGCACCAAATTTGTCTGTATGGCTGTCATCCCAGAAGCAAGTCTCTTCTAAAGATGATGCACAAGAAATTCCAAAAACAGTTTGCTGGAGACAAGCAGATTAAGGACATGCGTTACTGGAACCATTTTCTCTGTCTAATGAGACTAAGATAAACTTATTTGGTTCAGATGGTGGGCTTCACGGCAGTATTCCAACATTATAAAGACCCCAAACACATTCCCAAAACGACCACTACCTTGCACAAGAAAATGAGGGTAAAAGTTCTGGACTGGCCATCCATGTTTCCAGCCCTAAACTCTATTTACAGTCTGTGGTGTGTCCTAAAATGGAAGGTGGAGGAGCGCAAGGTCTCTAACATCCACCAGCTCCGTGATGTTGCCTTGGGGAAGTGGAAGAGGAGTCCAGTGGCTGCAACCTATGAAGCTCTAGTGAACTCCATGCCCAAGAGAGTTAAGGCAGTGCTGCCGCTTATCTCTTGGACACCATCCTGGACCGTCCTGGGGGAAACACGCTTAGCTCCGGGGATAATCGTTTTTGGTAAACAATTATGGCACTTCCAGATAGGGCACTCTGACACCAGGCTCAGCCACATCTTACACATCTTAAAGAAAACAAATGCATAAAACGAAAACCCCAGGTCGTCTAGCCACTAAATACAAATACAGAGTTCCTCTCTGTCCAGAGGTCTGTAGCTATCACACAGCACTTCAAAAATAACAGTGCCCTTACTGTTATGTCAGGATTCCCTTAAGCCTCTGGGTGCCAGAGCCTCTCTTTAGCTCCTCTGTCACGCCTAGCTCTAGGCAGCTGACTACGTCCCCTGATCACCTGCAGGCTCAGGCTTTTTATAACCCCTCAGGGACCTGCCAAAAACCTGTCCTGGAACATGGGTGCAGCAACCCACCCAACTGCAGCTGTTCTGGGAAAAGTCAGTCCACAATGGATGAGCATCAGCCATACTCCATATAGGTGTTCGCAACCTATTGTTGCTGACAGACAAAAACTGACTTCCCTCTCCAAGATCAAGCCCTCGGTGGCACGTTTCTAGCAGGTGACCTCCTGTACGCCATCTAGTGGCAGCACCATGCGACCACCTAAAGTTGCAGTACCACACCACACATATTGACACTTTGGGCACAATTTGTCCATTTTAACTTAGGGGTCTAATCACTTTTGTTGCCAGCGGTTTAGACATTATGGCTTGTGTTTTAGTTATTTGAGGGCCCCCAAATTTACACGTTCTAAAAAGCTGTATACTGACTACTTTACTTTTTAAAAGTGTATATCCCAGTGTTGTCCCATGAAAAGATATGATACAATATTTACAAAAATGTGAGGGGTGTACTTACTTTTGTCAGATAATGCATGTCTTTGCTGCAGCTAGATAAGCAAAAAACAAACCACTATAACATCAATGCTGGAGTGGCTGGACATAAATCAGGTAAATATGTTTTTATTTTTAATTTTTTTTTAATTTTATTTTTTATTTATTTGTATGACAGGCACCAAAACCATCAAATGAACACTATTTTAAGAAAAAAAAGTTATGGAACATTGCCTCCCAATACAATACCCCTTTTAAAACCCTTTTTTTCAAAAATTCCTTTATAAAAACCCCATCACTGGCCACTTAATTGAAAGGCCTGACAGATCAGATTTGCAGGTTGGAGCAATGTCATGGGCCAATTTTTTTTAACTTCATAAATTTATTCAGCTTTAGATGAAGACTGTTTGATGGACATGTCATTGGGTTGACATGGCTTTCTCAAAGAAAGGCTCTAAGCCCCTGGTGACAAGAATATTATAGGCCTCAATGACCAGGCAATTTGTTTAGTTTTTTCATTATTCTCATTGCAGTACCCATAGATGTAGTAATACTTGTCTTTTGCAAAATAAGTTTAATTTTTTTTAATGGCACCAATTTGGAGTTCATATTCACTTTTATTAACTCCTTCTTGGAGAAATGGAAGAAAGAAAACAGTAATTTTGTAATTTTTTTTAGTATTTCAAATTCATGCCATTTACTGTGCAGTAAAAATACTATGTTAGTCCTATTCTCGCTGTATTATTACAAGAATGCTTTGTTTTACAGTTTTTATGCCTTTTTAATTTTGTATGGTAAAAAAAAAAATTTTAAAAAGTGTCTCTGCATTTCAACATTTTTTGCCACATTCCTTACTGGATTTCCATTTCCTAAAAATGCTATAGTCCTTTCTATGGTTTCAATTGACTACTCTTTCCAGGCCATATTTTCTTGCAAATAGCCAAGTCCAATAGCTTGGTCGGCTCAATTATGAGAAAGATGTTACTGCACTGTTAAGAAAGGGATGCTTAGAGGAAGGGCGTATATTACTAAAAACATATAAATAGGGCGACATGTCAGAAAAGAGGCGCCGCCACGCCTGTTTTAAGGCGCATTAAATAGTGCGCCTCAATGAATGAACCTGTCAAAAATCTGGCATCTGGTATACCTTATATAGCATATTTAATGCACCTAATTTAAGCGCATAGCAAAGAAAAAGGCACATAGCATATCATTACTAGCATATTTGATGCTCCTAATTTAGGCACATTCAAAAGTTTCGTAACTTGGCAGATAATACGTCTAGTTTTGGAGTATGACAGTACATTTATATAGAGAATAGGGTGCCAACAGTTTTTGCTGCAAAATACTCCAAAAAAATGGTGCAGCCCTAATGGGACATGTCGCCTGTAGTGTGTATTTCATATACTATGTTTCAAATGAAATTTATTTGAGCAAATTAGAAGGGCAACAAGCAGAGCGGCTTTCCAGTAAGGCAAAATAAGTCCAATGCTGGGATATAAGCATTTGATTAATACAGGCTATCATCAACATTTCAGCCTGAATGGCTTTTATCAGACAAGACCTGGGTCGGTACTGTGAGGCTGACGGTGCAGCACTGGAGGTGCACACTGCCATGAATGAGAAGGGACAGAGCTTGCCAATGATTTACCAAATTAATCAAATGCTTTTATCCCAGCATTGGATTTATTGTGCCCTACTGGAGAGTTGTTTTGCCTGTTTCTATTCTAAACCAACCAAAAAAAAGAAGTGTGGAGAATAAAGTAAGAAAAATATCAGTTCAAGTGTACTGACTAAAGTCCCAAACTTCCCTCCTTACATCTCTGCTTAACTCTAGATACCTCTCTCACCAATCTCGTTCCTCACAGACCCTTCCTGCTCTCTCTATCAGCCCACATAACGTCCCAAGACTTTTCCAGTGCTTCCCCCAACTCGGAACACACTTCCCACAATCAGATTCTCATCATCTCACCAGCCTCAAGGTAACCTGAAACCTCTCTCGGATTGCTAGACAACATTAACCGCGTTGCATACCACCCCAAACATTCGCCCCACTCTGTCTATTCCCTTCCCTATAGACTGTAATCCTACGGCTCCCCGTACAAGTTGTTAGTTACTTATCATCACTTTACTTGTTTACCAAGTTATTTAGTAACCACCTTCATTTACAGCGCTTGAATAAGGACTCAAAAAATAAATAATAATAATGATAAACATTTTACATTTTTAAAAAATAATGTGTAAATTATTTTATTAGTAATCACAAATAGTTAGTAAAACAAACATATAGTCACAAGACACACAGTAAAAATCACATATATAGTTACATAGGAAAGAAAACCAATTAAAAACATAAATAACTTAAAGGATTTAATCCTTCCTTACTTCAGCTTTTTCTGAAACTTTCAATATCTCATTTCCTGCAACCCGGGGCTTTTTTCCCCTCCCATCTGGTTGTTCTTTTCTGCATGGGGGGATGACATAAACCCCCCTCCCTCACTGTCTGTCTCATTCATGATCTAGTGTTTGTTTAACATCAGAGGGAGGTGCCAGCACAGCCTGGCTGTTCCACCTCCCTTGCATGTGTTCATAACAATCCACCTCACCATGTCTGTGCTCTCACTAGGCATTCTTATCTAGTAAGAGCTTTTTGTTTACACATTACAGCCCTCGTATAACAACTGCCTGTGGTCCCGCCACCTGGCCTGTGTCACTGTCCCCCAGGGGCCTCTTATTATTATAGTAAAATATGGTAGTTACGGTTTGGGAAGAGAGGCTGGGGGGGGACAGTGACACGGGCCAGGACGGCTGACTAGACAAATTTCAGTTGTTACATTTAAAACAGCTATGTCACTGTCCCCCATTCAAGAGTGGGGCCAGGGTCATCAGGTCACTGATCCCCTCCCTTACTCTCCCCTATGGCAGTGTTTACTGTCTGGGGCACCATCTGTACCTTTTAAAGGGGCTGCTGCTCTACAATGTAGACAGACAGCTGCTGCTGTGCACTCTGGGGTAGACACGGCAGAGGCGGACGAGGAACGTTTTAAACTTGCACCCGACCTAGCACTAAAACTACATTTCCCAGCAGCCCCGGGATTGAGGGGCGTGGCCACCGGGAAGTGCAACCTTCCACTGCCTTGCCGTGCCATGCGCTTTACTCTTCACAGCGCAGGCGCACGCAGTGAAGTAAAGCAGGGGCAAGACAGAGATGCTCTAAAACTACTATTGAGCCAGGACCTGGTTCAATAGGAGTTCACAGCATCACTGTCGCGCCGCCCTGCGCTGTGAAGCGCTGGGGCCACAACGTCCGGTCACAGGTCCCCTGCGCTACTACTTGATTGCCGCACAGCCCTGCCTGCGCTATGAATAGTAAGCGCAGGCAGGCGAAAGTAACGCCACTGGGTCTGAGTGCTTACATTCATTGGGCAAGGTAGGTGGCTACCTGGGCCCCGAGTGGGGCCCCTGTGCTCATCAGGCCCCCGGGCAACCGCCTACCTTGCCCAATGGAAGAGACGGCCCTGGACTGAGGCACTGACGTCGCCGCGCAGCAGAGGGGGACAGGACGGCAGGGGCGGGGCGGCCGCACAAGCAGCAGACACTGAGCTGTGCTGCTGCAGGCGCCTGGCGCAGCCGCGGCGCACGGCATAATAAAAGATACACTGAATGAATGGGCGGCGCAGCGCCCCTGAACGTGAATGAAAAAAACAGGGAGACGAAAGAGTCCTCAGGGAGCATGCGCAGGTATGCGCGCTCCCGATTTTGTCCCAGGGGCCGCACAGAATGGTAATTGACAGAGCCGGCACCCAAAGAACAGAAGGGGTAGGATTAGACCCAGACAAGGCAAGTTTATTTACAGAAACAGAGAATAAGGGAGACAGAGAAAACGAGACAGCTTTGCAAATGACATCCAATTGCAAAGTTGTTTGTTTTCACTGTCCCTTTATTCTGAAGACCATTTATTGAAACGATAACACCCCTTTAATAATTAAAATAAGAAACAGAGGAAAAAACAAGGATCAATAAACAGAAAAAGTATGTGTACAAATCACATAAGTATTTGCTATCATTCTTGTATGACCAGATTGCACCAAGAAGGGAAGATCTCTCCTTAAGGAGAGCACCGAACGAACGGCTTGTAGAGTTTTTGTTTTGCCTTTTTGCCCTCTACTTAGCATCTGCATATCACAAAGCATTATGGGAAAAGGACTGAGAAGCCCACAGTGCCCTCTGTTGGTTGTAACAAATCCTCAATTTGCTTTTGACCCACCGAGTCTTGAGAAAGCAAAAAGGATTTTTTAGCCAAGCCAGTATCTCTCATCTACAGACAACGCTGTTTCGGGATTTTTGTCCCTCTTCAGTGCAGAGTAGAGAAGATACTGGCTGACTGAGTGGGAGGCAGCAGGTAGCTCAAGAAGGGAAGATCTCTCTTTAAGGAGAGCACCGAACGAACGCTTGTAGAAGTTTTTGTTTGCCTTTTCGCCCTCTACTTAGCATCTGCATATCACAAGGCATTCTGGAAAAGGGTCTGAGAAGCCCACAGCGCCCTCTGTTGGTTGTAACAAATCCTCAATTTGCTTTTGACCCACCGAGTCTTGAAAAGCAAAAAGGATTTTTTAGCCAAGCCAGTATCTCTCATCTACAGACAACGCTGTTTTTGGATTTTTGTCCCTCTTCATGCAGAGTAGAGAAGATACTGGCTGGCTGTGTGTGAGGCATCAGGTAGCTCAGGAAGGAAGATCTCTCCTTAAGGAGAGCACCGAACGAACGCTTGTAGAGTTTTGTTTTGCCTTTTCGCCCTCTACTTAGCATCTGCATATCACAAGGCATTATGGGAAAGGGGCTGAGAAGCCCACAGCGCCCTCTGTTGGTTGTAACAAATCCTCAATTTTGCTTTTGACCCACCAAGTCTTGAGAAAGCAAAAAGGATTTTTTATCTAAGCCAGTATCTCTCATCTACAGACAACGCTGTTTCGGAAGTTTGTCCCAAATCAGTTCAGAGTAGAGAAGATACTGGCTGGCTGTGTGGGGCATCGGTAGCTCAGGAAGGGAAGATCTCTCCTTAAGGAGACACCGAACGAACGGCTTGTAGATTTTTGTTTTGCCTTTTCGCCCTCTACTTAGCATCTGCATAATCACAAGGCATTATGGGAAAGGGCTGAGAAGCCCACAGCGCCCTCTGTTGGTTGTAACAAATCCTCAATTTGCTTTTGACCTACCGAGTCTTGAGAAAGCAAAAAGGATTTTTTTAGCCAAGCCAGTATCTCTCATCTACAGACAACGCTGTTTCGGGATTTTTGTCCCTCTTCAGTGCAAAGTAGAGAAGATACTGGCTGGCTGTGTGGGAGGCATCGGGTACTCAGGAAGGGAAGATCTCTCCTTAAGGAGAGTCACCGAACGAACGGCTTGTAGAGTTTTTGTTTTGCCTTTCGCCCCTCTACTTAGCATCTGCATATCACAAGGCATTAGGGAAAGGGGCTGAAAAGCCCACAGCGCCCTCTGTTGGTTGTAACAAATCCCCAATTTGCTTTGACCCACCGAGTCTTGAGAAAGCAAAAAGGATTTTTTAGCCAAGCAAGTATCTCTCATCTACAGACAAAGCTGTTTCATTTTTGTCCCTCTTCAGTGCAGAGTAGAGAAGAGACTGGCTGGCTGTGTGGGAGGCATCGGGTAGCTCAGGAAGGGAAGATCTCTCCTTAAGGAGAGCACCGAACGAATGGCTTGTAGAGTTTTTTTTTGCCTTTTCGCCCTCTACTATAGCATCTGCATATCACAAGGCATTATGGGAAAGGGCTGAGAAGCCCACAGCGCCCTCTGTTGGTTGTAACAAATCCTCAATTTGCTTTTGACCCACCGAGTCTTGAGAAAGCAAAAAGGATTTTTTAGCTAAGCTAGTATCTCTCATCTACAGACAATGCTGTTTCGGGATTTTTGTCCCTCTTCAGTGCAGAGTAGAGAAGATACTGGCTGGCTGTGGGAGGCATCGGGTAGCTCAGGAAGGGAAGATCTCTCCTTAAGGAGAGCACCGAACAAACGGCTTGTAGAGTTTTTGTTTTGCCTTTTCGCCTTCTACTACCGGTGAGCTTTTGAGAGTACTAGCTCTCTTCTTCAGACATGATGTTATACAAGAAACTGAAAATTCACAGACTTTTTATACACAAAAGGCATGGATCTTCAAAGGAACTTAGAATCCTTAAAAATAACAAAATGCAATATAAGTAGAGCCGTTATTTACAACAGGTCAAGAAATAAACAGTCTGGAAACTTGTGAGGTGCGAAAGAAGGTGATCAGTAATTATTTCTCTTATCTATTTGCTATCAGGTGTGATTTGTTGCCCTCACAGTTCATATGTAGTGTGACATGAAGCTTCTATGAATATTCAGTCCATTTTGCAAAGTTTTAAATTTTTACATTAATTTAATGTAAATTTTTGAATTAATTTAATGAATTGAAAAATTTAATGAATTTTTCCCATTCCTTCCTCTCCCTCTGTGTCTTAAAATGTCCCGTTAAGACCATAACCTGCAAATCTTCCATGGAGTGGTTTTCTCCAGAGAAATATGCGGCCACTGGGAGATCAGTTCTGCTGTTATTAATGGTGAATCTGTGTGAATTCATGTGCTGACTGAGTCTCTGCCCTGTTTCCCCAACATAGAGGCCTGTGGTGGGACATTGTACACACATAATCAGATACACCACATTGGAGGACCTTTGAAGATCCATGTCTTTTGTGTATAAAAAGTCTGTAAATTTTCAGTTTCTTGTATAACATCATGTCTGAAGAAGAGAGCTAGGACTCTTGAAAGCTCACCATCAAATATACTCCGTTAGCCTCTAAAAGGTATCGCCTGATTTCTTCTCTCTTCTACTATCAAAGGAGGGTGATATTGACAGTCTTCGTTTGGATAGAGAGGCTTTCTGGATTTTTTCCTTAAACACTATTTGTCCCCTAGGTCTTAATTTCATGTACAACAATAATATGCTCCAGGTTTCATTGTTAATGTGTCCAGTTATTTTCTAACTGGTCCTGTATATATCAAGAGTTTGTTCTTCATTGTTTTCTACCTCTTCTAGAGTTTTTTTGCATCTCTTCTAGTATTGGTTTTCTATTTTACAGTCATCACAATTAATGTTTTTGTCATACACTTCTCACAAAAAGTTACGGATGGGCTTATGGTTGACATTTCAGTAAGAAGAGAAAATTTCTTGACTTTTTTTAATTGAATTAAATAAAACCATCTCTTAACTTTAGAATGCACATATTCAGCCGTTCAATATTTCAGTAGTTTGTGCACAACTTGCTGATCTCTAACAAGGAGCTTAATGGCAAAATTCCTAACAGGTATTTGGTTACTGAACCGCCCAATAAATTTAGGGATCAATTTGAATCGGGATTTAAACAGTCCTCCTCTACATGCTGTTCACATTTTGACATCATGAGACCAAGACAATGCCTTACAATTTGAGCAGCTTCAAGCAAGATGCTCTCAGACAGAAGAGGTTATAATGTCACTGAGTATCATCAGCAGGTTGCAAGTGAGATAAATATAGATTGGAAAAGTCACAGAAATGCAAAAAAATAACACATAATACAAATTAAAAACACTAGAGTATAAAGCAATGATTGCTGGGAGATTTTAGTTAATAACCCAGCAAAACTGGGAAAACAGCTGTGAGATGTACAACTTCCTTGGCCAAGTTTTAGAATCACAAAAAAAGTTACATTATTTATTAAAAAACAAAACCACAAAGCCATAGTTACAGCCCAATAGCTGGACTAAAGATTGAACCCAGTACTCAACACAAGCCCCTGTGCTACATGGGAAAGGTATAAACGATACAAATAACTAATGAGCAAAAGCTCACACACCCTTCTACTAGGGGAACAACTGAATAATAAAAAACTGCACCTTGTGTAGGTACCAGTTAACACCAGTATGTAAAAAAGCCACAGTATAATACATGGTCTTAGAATATTTTTGCCGTGGTTGAAATATTTTTATCAGCACCTGAGACATCGCCACTGGCATCAATGGACTTATTACATTTAAAGACTAGTGTTGAGCGATTATTATCGACAAAGTTGAAATCGGCACGTTATTTACGTTGATCGGATTTTTTAGATCACGCGATAATTTAGGTTAAAATCTGTGCATAATCTATTAATATCGCGCCTCATTTTAGCGGCCAGCAAATCAGCTTACAGAATAAGCAGGGTGAGATGTGTGTGCGACGTCATGACTGGGATGTGTATGGTTGCGATTGGCTGGAAAAATCACATGACCTCGTTTTACATAGAGCAGCCCTTCCTGTTTATGATCAGTGCCAGCGTCTCATAGCAGTAGGACGTGCGCTCTGCCTCTGTCCAAACAGCTCAGCAAACAGCTCAGAGAAATTATTCTATTTTTTCACAGAGACAGCTCTACTTTTAGCTGTGAACCTTAGAACTTAGTTAGATCAGAGATTTGCAGATTTTAGGTAGTTAGGCAGAGAATTTTAAGGGAGCATCTACCGCTGTAAAGTCACGGGGGGGAAGTGGTGGGGGGGGGCCCGCGGGCGAACACAGACAAGCTCTATAAAGGATACTGGATATTTTACAGCCAAAACTTTGTTTAGACATTGCATTGCCTTATATTAGGATACAGATCTTTTTCTAGTAACTGCAGGTCTATTTGTTAGGTGCAAAACTCCACTTTTAATATCAGTATACATTTCAGATGGGTGTTCTTTTTCAATTTTGCCCAGTCAAGCTTTGTTGATAGAGCTACTTTGCAGTTAAATTTGAATACAGCAATTTTGTAGTCACCACAGGTGAATTGATAGGTGCCAAAAATACCGTTTATTATCTGTATACATTTCTACAGGTGTTTTTTTTCACTTTGGTCAGTCACGCTTTGTTGATAGAGCTACTTTGCTGTTAAATTGGAATACAGCAATTTGTAGTCACCACAGGTGAATTGATAGGTGCCAAAAAATACCTTTTATTATCCAGTATACATTCAGATACGTGTTTTTTTTCACTTTGGCGCAGGCCAGATTTGTTGATAGAGCCACCTTGCAGTTAAATTTCAATCCAGCAATTTTGTAGTCACCACAGGTGTACCTATCGGCTGCCAAAAATACCTTTTATTATCCGTATACATTTCAGACAGGTGTTTTTTTCACTTTTGGTCAGTCAAGCTTTCTTGATAGAGCTACTTTGCAGTTAAATTTGAATACAGCAATTTTGTAGTCACCACAGGTGAATTGATAGGTGCCAAAAAATACCTTTTATTATCCCGTATACATTTCAGATACGTTTTTTTTCACTTTGGCGCAGGCCAGCTTTGTTGATAGAGCCACCTTGCAGTTAAATTTGAATCCAGCAACTTTGTAGTCACCACAGGTGTACTGATAGGTGCCAAAAATACCTTTTATTATCCGTATACATTTCAGACAGGTGTTTTTTTCACTTTGGTCAGTCAAGCTTTGTTGATAGAGCTACTTTGCAGTTAAATTTGAATACAGCAATTTTGTAGTCACCACAGGTGAATTGATAGGTGCCAAAAATACCTTTTATTATCCCGTATACATTTCAGATACGTGTTTTTTTCACTTTGGCGCAGGCCAGCTTTGTTGATAGAGCTACTTTGCAGTTAAATTTGAATACAGCAATTTTGTAGTCACCACAGGTGAATTGATAGGTGCCAAAAATACCGTTTATTATCCGTATACATTTCAGACAGGTGTTTTTTTCACTTTTGGTCAGTCAAGCTTTGTTGATAGAGGTACCTAGCACTTAAATTTCAATCCAGCAATTTTGTTTTGATTTGAGGGATTTGAGAATAGCTGTGATTTGCCGTCTTTTAATAAGAGACTTTCCAAAACTCTTCCATACCTTCTCAAATTTTTATATTTCTGAACATGGAGCGAAATTCAGGTGGTAAGCGAGCAAAGAGGGGGGGTAGGACATGGAGGTAGAGGTACGAGAGAAGGTGCTCCTTCCAGTGCTGGCGACAACACGCATGCCAGCGGATCGTCAGTTGCAGGACCGTCAGGCCTGTTATCGCTGGGTCAGGGCCCTGTGAATCTCAGTAACGAACAGCGTCGCCAATCTGTTCTTCAGTGGTTAATGCAACCTGCATCCAGCAGTCTTACCTCCTCGTCCTCCCAGTCACGGCCACAAATGTCGTCATCAGCATCATCAGCATCCGTCCAACATGAAGCGAAGGCAGACCAAATGTCAACTCGTGTACCCACCACTGTGGATAATCCATTTTCTGAATACCTCTTTGATGACAAAATGCGGTTGGGGTCAGAAGGCATGTTGAAAGATCAAGAGGCCAAAGAGGATGATTTTTTTCTGCTCTGACGCCCAGTTACTGATGCCATCAGAGGAGGAGAAGAAAGCTGGTCAATCAGCAAAAATCCCGGGCGGTCGGCAACGCCTTGCAGTCCCTCTTGCTTTTAGCCCGCAGCCCCTGGATGAGAATGTCAGGAACGACCAAGTCACTGTGTTGATGATGATGATGACGACAATGCGGATCCAACGTGGTCTTTTCAGCGGGAATTTGCTTGCGAGGCTTCATCACTGGACGGAGAGGAAGACAATGGGGTAGTGTCAGTACGGGTCCCGCCTCAAAAAGGGAGGGGGGCGGTCGCAGAAGTCTGCTGATATGATTCCGCCAGCCACGGTCAGCGGAAACCCCGCTCCTCGCTTATCGCCGTCAAAAGGTCCAGGACCTCTAAAGCCTGGGCCTTCTTTGAGCAAGCCTCTGATTCACCCAGAGATGCCGTAAACGCATAAGTAGAGGCAAGAATCTTAGGTGTTTAACCACCACCAACATGTCTAGTCACATGCAGCGAATGCATGAGTTGAAATGGAGGCAACACTTGGCCAAAAAAGGCCAGACCGACGCCGGGCCCAAACCCATTGTCACACCCTCTGTCTCCGCCTCCTCCTCCTCCGCCACCACCAAGCGTTCCACAGCTGCCCATGTCTCTCAGAGTCATGATCAGGGATCAGCCTCCGCTTCAGCCTCCACCGTCGCCCAAGTACCACCCGCCCCACCCGAGACCCCCCCTCCCCCTTCCCCTTCCGCCAGTTTGACGCCCTGCACGCTGTACAGCGGCCAGTCTCGCAGCCAGCCTTCTGTCTTCCAGGTTTGGGAGCAAAAGAAACATTTTAAACCCAAACCATCCCAAAACCAAAAGCCTGAATGTCGGCATTGCCAGGCTTTTGGCCATGGAAATGTTGCCTTTCCGTCTGGTGGACACAGATGGGTTCCACCACGTCATGGCCCTTGCCTGCCCCCAATCCCAGATGCCGGAGGCATTTCTTTGCCAGAAAAGCCGTCCTGCCCTGGCCACCCCACGTGTCATCTAAAATTTTCAAGCGCGTTGTCTGCATCTGTGTCCGGAAAGTCCATCTGAACCAGACACATGAATAGTAAGCACGGCCAAGGCCCCCTATATCTCCTGTGACAGCTCACTGGGTGAGCTGGGTGGATGTCTCTGGGGGTGACGGTGGCTCTCAGGCTCGGCACATGCTCTTCAAAACCCCAGGGAGGGTGCAGGGTTTCTTTCACCCAAGGTCCTCTGGTGGCATCACGTGCCCAGAAAAACCCGGGGGCCGTGTTGAAATTAATCTGTCTTGGAGACCGTCCACACACAGGTCAGGAGCTGGGGATGGCTTTCCGCAACGAGACCGAGCACTGGCTGGGTGACAAGAGCCTTGTGCCAGGGAAGGTGGTGTGCGATAACGGGCGAAATCTGCTTGCTGCCCTTAAGATCGGTGGGCTGGAGCCACATCCCTTGCCTGGCACATGTCTTTAAAACCTTGTCGTCCAGAAATTTTAAAGAGCTACCCGGGTCTGGACTGTCTGCTGAGGAAGGTCGAGGTCGGGAGTTCGCACTTCCGCCTTTTCGCACCTGCTTCTTTCCCGCCTGGCTGCGTTGCAGCGTCAGCTCGGCCCTCCCCGTCAACGTCTAAATTGTTGACGTGGCAACACGCTGGAATTCCACCCTCCACAGGCTCCAGCGATTGTGCTAGAAAGCGGCAATGCCATTACGCAGACGAAATGACACATGGCCTGAACAAGCAGCGGTGCGGACCTCGGGGTTTTTGAGCCACCGAGAGTGGAGGCAGGTGAAAGAGCTATGCACCATCCTTGCCAGTTTTGAAAGAAGCCCCAAAATGGTCAGTGCGGACGAATGCCCTTGTCAGCATGGCATTGTGGTGATCTTAGTTCTGGAACGATCTTTGGGAAACACTCTGAAACAACAGGTCCGCCAGCGACGGAGGAGGAGACGGACACAGATGCGGCCCGGACCCTTTCTCTCCGTCAAATCCACAAGGCTCGACAGTTTTTAATTTTTATCGGTATTCATTAGGCAGTGGTTCGGGGCCCCAGGGCTAGTGAATGCAGCGCATGAGGTCTAATGGTGCATCATCTCAGGCAAGTCAGGGCTGTGTTGAAGCTGTGCCGGATGAAGCGGAGGAAGAGGAGGAGGTATTCCTAGACACCGAGTTCCCTATGTCTGCCTTGGAAAGAGGTTGGGCCCACGAATTTGAGGGGGAGGAGGAAGATGAGGAAGATCAGTTTGCTAGTCCCCCTCGACCCAGAGGATTGGAAATCACGGCTCCATCTCTCCCCTGAGTGCTTGGATGCTCCAGTCCTCCAACCTGATCCTCGCATTAAGGCCAGGAAAATCAACAACAGTTACTGGGTGTCCCCCCTCCTGGATCCCCGGTACAAAAACAAAAACTCAGCACTTTCCTTCCACCCACCCAAATAGAGAGTAAAATGCGGGAAAAGGAGACCTTGCTGATTGTTTAAATGGAGAAAATCTGTTGCATCTGCTTCACGTTCCTCAAATGTCCTGGTGGAACAACATCAGCGACGTGACAGCAGTAGAGTGCCAAGTAGCCATAGCGGGGAGCAGCAGCAGCAGGCAAGGTGGCAAAAAGCTAATGGGTGACCTCTGGCAATCTTTATTTACCACCCCACCAACGCATGCAATGCAGGGCACCCCATCCAACACACAAAGACCCGCTTAAGATCATGGTGCACGACTATCTGGCGTCTCAACACCCATGTTTTTGTATGTGTTCCGGACCAATAGACTTTGGATATCCAAAATGGACGAATGGCCCGAGCTCGCTCGCCACGCATAGAGGTATTGTCCTGCCCCGCAGCCAGCCCTCAAAATCTGAGGGACCTTCAGCCCCAGCTGGAGGAGTCATTACAGACAAACGCATCCGGCTTTCCACAGATAATGTGGATCGTTTGACTTTCATCAAGATGAATCAGGCATGGATCGCTGATGATTTTGTGGCCCCAATTGCCGAGGTCACCGATTAGTTGCCGGTCTACTTCACATTCCTCTTCAAACAGAAATGGTCTCTTTAAACTTTTTTTTAAATGATCATTTTTACTGCAATTTTTATTCTCTTTTCCCAAAGTTCATTTTGCTGGTTTTGCTTGTGAGGAGACTGTAAAAGACAGCAAGGTTTCATGACAACCCCCGTATTCCATTTACTCACTTTATCTTTAGAAGTTTTCGCATTGTCAGTGGTTTTTTAGGTCATGTGCTGTGAGATTCAGCTATAATTATGGTTTCCTTGGAACAGAAATGTGGCTTCTAAGTGGCATTTTCTCCATCACAATTTTTATAGTGGCTGAGAAGTCATATTTATAACTTTTTTGGGGGGCATGTTGCTGTGAGTTTCAGCTATAATTATGGTCCTTTGGAACAGAAATGTGGTTTCTAAGTGGCCCTTTCTCCATCCCCAATTTTTAATAGTGGCTGAGAAGTCATATTTATAATTTTTTGGGGTCATATTGCTGTGAGATACAGCTATAATCATGGTCCTTTGGAACAGAAATGTGGCTTCTAAGTGGCATTTTCCCCTCAAAATTTTTAACAGTGGCTGAGAAGTCATTTTTAGTATTTTTTGGGGTCATGTTGCTGTGGTACAGCAATTTAAACATGGTCCCTTTTGGGAAAAGAATGTTTGGGTTTTAAGTGGCATTTCTCCCTCACAATTTTTAACAGTGACTGAGAAGTCATTTTTTATAATTTTTTGGGTCATGCTGCTTTGAAATGCAGCAATACTACAGGTCCTATTCTAAAAAAATTTTTTTTCTAACAGACATTTTTTTCTTCACAATTGTCAAAAGTGGCTCAAGGGTCATGTTTTGAATTTTTGGGGGGCATTTTGCTGGGACATGCAGCTATATACAGGTCCTATTCTAAAAAATGTTGTTTCTAACAGACATTTGTTCTTACAAATTGACCAAAGTGGTCTGGGTATGTTTTGAATTTTTAAAGGGGCATTTTGCTTTGAAATGCAGCTAGACTACAGGTCTTATTGTAAAAAATGTTGTTTCTAACAGACATTTGTTTTTTTCACAATTGTCAAGAGTGGCTCAAGGGTGATGGTGCTGTCAGAAACAGAATTTGGTAGGACACTGTTAATGGACACATATTGCAAAATGACTTGTTTTTTTTCAGATCTTTAACATAGCTAGCAATACCTGTTTTGAGACAACCCATTTAATACAATTAAAAAAGAGAAACAAAGACATGTTGGGATTCCATCCTATTTTAAAAATGTGTTTTCTGGAATTAAACTACTAAAACTTGTATGTACAAAATAGCTGGTAAAAAAATTCCTCTGAATTGTACAAGGGAGGTACAGGAAAACTTGACCAGATGTAGGTTATTCAGAGGACATGGAGTTTTGGAGCACGGACAGAGAACAAAGAACAGAGACAAATTCCTCCAGCACGTTGAATAAAATGAGAAAAAGAATGCCAAGAAAAAGGGCACCTGGGTAGAACAGGAGTGTTAACCACCAGTATTTCCAAGTGAAGCTCAATTGGTCCGCACTCATACGGAGGGGCAAGCGCTACCCAGGTCTTGACTGTGTACTGAGGAAGGCTGGAGGTCTTACCTCACACTTCCGCTTCCGCACTCTGCTTCAGCACGACTGTTTTTGTTGCTGCGTCATAAGGGCATTTTTAACGTGTTATTAGATGACGGACGCCAGCCTGGGCTCTCACCGCACCCACTGTAACTCCGGCCCTGGCAGCTGAACCTGCGTGTTAACCCCTTAACGACCTTGGGCGTATCAGTAGTCCAGGCCCTAAGGGGCTTTGCAGGGGGATCGCTCCGGACCCCCCCCCACAGCCGCCCGGGGGTTAGCGGAAAAAAAAATTTGCGCTAACACCGGCAGATAACAGCGCCGGCGGGGTGGCTCCGCCCGCTGGCGCTGTTTTACCCATCAGGCGCCCCGGCAAGATGGCCGCGGCGTCTGAATTAACGCCGATTGGTGCCGCGCACCGATCGGTGCGGTGATCGGCATTTAAACGCAGCTATGCTGCGCCGGATCGATCACCGGGCATTGTGGTGGGGGGCCTTGTGAAGGTCCCGTCACTTACCCTGCCTGTTTTCCCCACTTCCGTCCGCAGACAGGAAGTGGGGAGGAAACCGCCATCTTTGTAACCCTAATGCATTTTCTATGCAATGCATTAAGTTGTATTAACAATCGCGCCACTAGTGGTCAAGTACCACAGGTGGCCTCATGTTACAGTAAAAAAAAATAAATAAATAAAGTTTTAAAGTACAAAAAAAAAAAAGTATTAAAAAGTTCAAATTTACCCCCTTTCCCCATTTTACAAATAAAATCATTAAAATAATAAAAAAGTTACACATATTTTGTATTGACGCATCCGAAAAAGTCCGATCTATAAAAATATAACATCATTTATCCTGTACGCTGAACACCGTAGAAGAAAAAAATTACAAATGCCAAAATAGTGTTTTTTGGTCATTTTACATCACTCAAAAAATGGAAAAAAAATGATCAAAAAAGTCGCATGCATTCCAAACTGCTAGCGATAAAAAGTACACTTCAGCCCGCAAAAAATGCCCCCTCACTGACGTCCGTAGGTGTTAGTACAAAAAAGTTATTGGTCGCACAAAATGGCGCCGTGGCGCAAATTTAAAAAATAGAAAATGTTTGGAATTTTTTTACGGTACCAAAACATAATGGAAACCCTACATGTTTGGTATTGTCGGATGTGTAACAACCTGAAGAATACAGATAACACATTATATTTACCGAAGATTGAACGCCGTAAAAGCAAAACCCCCGCAAACATGGCGAAAATACTTTTTTTTTCACAATTTGTCCCACTTGGAATTTTTTTGCGGTTTCCCAGTATATTCTATAGTATAGTGAATAACACCATTAGAAAGTACATCTTGTCCCGCAAAATCAAAGCCCTGATGTGTCTATGTAGGTGGAAAAAAAAAGAAGTTATGGCTTTCAGAAGGCGAGGAGGGAAAAACGAACGTGTCACCCAAAAAAAACGCCGGGTCCTTAAGGGGTTAATAGATGACGGACGCCAGCCTGGGCTCTTACCGCACCCACTATAACTCCGGCCCTGGCAGCTGAACCTGCGTGTTAACAGATGGCTGACAGCAGCACTGGCTCTCACCGTTAGGGGCAATCAGGAGAGCTTCAAATTTCTCTAAAAAATCAGATTTTGAAAAAGGTGATTTCTGTGAGGTTAAGTAGTGTCAAAAAGGGCCCCAGGGCTGGACACAAATTGCACAATTTGAGGCTTAAAATTTTCTGGGGCTGGAGTCACTATGGGGTCGCATCATTTGATCTCCAGAGGTGTCTGTCCCTTATCACGGAAGAAGGATTTGGAGGAAAAATGAAACCATTGAATTGATTGGCTGAATCACTCTCAGAAGCAAGGAGGGCAAATGTCTTCTCAACTAAGAAGTGTTTTGGGGATGATTAGGACATTTGTATTACTTATGGGGTGTGCGGACGAATTAACACATCTACACATGTAAAAAATACCTTTAAAAACTGCAGGGAGGGGTGTATGTTGTATGTTATCACACTTGAAAAAAAAGAAAAATGATAATAATGTAAAACTATAAATAAAACTTCCCTAAATAAATTCTGTAAACAAATGTCAGTTACCAAAAAATATACTAAATGACAGTCACTGTACAAAATAGCATAGTGCCACTTTGTGATCTGTGGGTCAAACAGGTTCAGGGGTCATTCTGCGGTACAGGACAGATATAGTCAATGTCCAGTGAAACTAAAATGGTGGTTGAAAGACTCCTTTTTCCGGCACTTTTTAATCTGGGGTCATGCAGGTTTGGGGCTCATGCTGTGGCCCAGGACAGGTATAGTCAATGTCCAGTGAAACTAAAATGGTGGTTCAAAGACTCCTTTTCCCAGCACTTTTTAATCTGTGGGTCAGACAGGTTTAATGGTCATACTGCGGTACAGGACAGTTATAGTTAATGTCCAGTTCAACTAAAATGGTGGTTGAAAGACTCCTTTTTCCGGCACTTTTTAATCTGGGGTCATGCAGGTTTGGGGCTCATGCTGTGGCCCAGGACAGGGATATTCAATGTCCAGTTCAAGTAAAATGATGGTTCAAATCATACTGCCTTCTGGCACTTTTTAATTTGTGGGTCATGCAGGTTTAAGGGTCATGCTGTGGTGCAAGACAGGGATAGTGAATGGTCTGTGAGTTTTTTTCTGTGGCTTTTATAACCTAAGTGTGTTGCCTAAAATGTAGCCCGTATCCATTTGACTGTTGTGGATGTTAATTCCAGCTTCTCCATCCCTGTTTGAATGAAGGTGTTGTTCCTCTCCCATAGACTTTAATGGTCATCGGCGATAATCTATTATCGACTATCGGATATCTTATTGATAATTGCCGATATCGACTATAGACCCGATGACAATAGTCAACGTTATCGCTCATCACTATTAAAGACTTATTATTACCAGAGATAGAATTGAACAAATACAGTAAGTTGCAAAAGTACTCTTTTTGATTGTACTGTTCCTCATTTTTAAATGTTAGGGTATGTCCACACTGCGTATTTGCGGGATAATTCAGCACGTAATTGTACTGCAATTCGCCAGAATTACACACAGCAAATATGGTAATTCATAGTGCTGATTGAATACGCTCCGGGGACAGTGAATGTCAGCAGGAACTTTTTAGTAGTACGCACTGGCCAGTGCCTACTTCTGAAGCAACTGGTGTATTGCAGGTGTATAGTGGCGTGCACCATACATGCCTTATACGCCTGCAATACACTGTTTGAACATACCCTTTACTCCACCTGAGCTGTGTATCTCTGCAGCTTCTCTAGAGTGACCCTGAACCTCTTGGCTGTTTCTCTAATTTCTAATTAGTGCTCTCTTTGTCTGGACTGTTAGTTTAGATGGAAAGTCATATCTTGACAGGTTAGCAGTTGTGCCATACTCCTTCCATTTATGGATGATGGGTTGAACAGTGATTCATGAGATGTTCAGGGAGTGGACTATTTTTAAAAAACTTAACCCTGCAATATACTTTATATTTACTATTTTGCCATAGGCAACCTTAAACTCTATCAGTTCTCTATCTATAAAACGCTAAAACGTAACTTTTATTATATATAACACTTAACCTCTATACACACTATTTAAAAACCTGATTTCAAACCTCTCAATTTATCCCTTTCTACTACTGAAGGAATAGCTCCTTTTCTATTATCAAGTCTCTATTAACAGGAAAACCTTATATATACAGTAATTTACTAACTCCAGTAAGGGATCCCCAGCATCCTACTTGGGCAGTCATCCCTGATCTAATGAACATAAAACATATAAGGTTTCCTTGTGATACCCTCTGCAGCGGGTAACACTTGTAGACAGAGGTAAGAAATCACAATTTAAAACATCATGCCTGACCTCCCCAACATGTTTCACCAGCTAAACTGGCTTCATCGGGGGTTAGAGGTCCGGTCCCATGTGGTCTAAGCTGATTTCCTTTTATATCATGTTAGGTACACACCCTATTCAGGTGCTCACCAATTAGCCATCAGAGAATTCACAAAACCCACTCCCACTCCCCCTTCCACTCTCCTGCATGCACACTGATACTATGAGCTGCTGCTGCTGCCACCATGCCCCCATAAACAACATTCCTCAAATAAATTCACCATCTCCATAGCGGGCTTGCGCCCTATCTTACCATACTGCCCGCGTCCGCGTACTGTTTCAATGGAGATGTCTGCCCTGACTGTGATGGACTTCTGTCCAATTTCTCTCATATTAATGTGTCTGCGTGGCTCACCTAGAACGGACTGAGCAGAATAGGTGTTACATTCCACAGCACACTACCAGCTTTATCAACTCCCATAAACCCCTTCTCCTCCATGTCTAATATGCATATTCATTGGGAATATATACTCCATTGTACTGTACACTTATAGTCTCTTCCCATAAAGCACTTCTCCTTTATATCTAATTTACATTTTCATTTTAATAAAGCTGCAGGCCCTATGGTTAGCCCGCTCCACCTCCCACCTTCCCCATTAAAGATTCTTTCTTACAGATCACGGCTAGTTACCTAATTCATTACGTTACAATGGGAGTATGCAAAAATGTTAGTACATTCGTGCTCTATTGTATTTGCATACATTTGTATTGCATATATTGTATTTAAAGTTAGCACAAAATCTAAGCAGTGAGTAGAAATAATAAATCTATACATAAATAGATGTATACATGAATAGATGTTAATCTACTCTCGAGATGCGTCTCATCATAGCAACATAAGTGCATATATTATATGATTCAGTTGCTAACAACCTCTTCATGCACAGAAACAATATACATACATTTGTTGAATAGAGACTGTGGCCTCACGTGATCAATACCTATCATCATTGCAAAACACAGGGAAAATGAGGGACAAGGTGGGGGCAGATGGGGGGCAGGAGAGAAAAAAAAACAAAACCCTATGTGAACTCTGATGCTCCTATAGTCATATATTCAACCGTGCTATATGCCACTTGACCGTACTTAATCACATATATTATGTTTCTTCAAAAATTATTATATAGGGAATCAGCAAGATTAAATAAATGCTAAAAATGAAAAGCCTTCATTTAGGCCTTTGGGGTTCAATGTATTGAGTCTATATATCCATCTTGCCTCTTCCTGCAACAAAACTACATCCAGATCGCCCTTTCTTTCCCCTAGCTTTTTCACACAGATGCCCCAAAATTTTGCACCTCTATTTCACCATTATGTACTTCCAAAATGTGTGTGACGCTAGGTGAGTGTCACCTCTAGTTTTAATAGTACTCAGATGTTTCGAGATCCGAGGAAAAAACTCCTGTATGGTTTTTCCCACATAGATCTTGGGGCAGGTACACATAGCCCCATAAATCACCCCTCTGGTTTTACAATTGATGAATTGTCTTATCTCAAATCTTCTCTTATCAATGGGATTAACAAATTCTTTAGTTTTCCATATGAATGGACAGAATGAACAGTTGCCACAGGGATATGAGCCTACCACCGGAGACTGTAACCATGTTTTTTTTGCCATCTCCCTCAAAATGACTATGTACAAATTCATCCCTAAGATTTTTTCCTCTTCTATAAGTGACACTAGGGTATTTAGGAATCACCTCAGAGAATACTGGATCTGCCTTCAGAATGTGCCAATGTCTTCTAAGTATAGCTCTCATTTCATTGGCTCTATCATCAAAGGTACCTATACAACGAATTAAATCAGTTTTTTCTTTCTTCTTTTTACTGATTAATAAATGTCCTCTGTCACTGGTCAAAGCCCTGTTAAACGCCTTCCTCAAACATTTTTTTGGATAACCCCTTGCCTGAAAACGTGCATTTAACTTTATACATTCTTCATTTAAATCCTCTAATGTAGATAAATTTCTACGAGCCCTAAGAAATTGGCCTATGGGAATCCCCTTTTTTTGAGAAGGTGGATGCCAGCTGAAAAAGTGCAACAAACTATTGGTAGCCGCATTTTTCCAAAATATCTTTTTCTGAATCTGATTGTTGTCATCCCACATAATTTGAAGATCCAAAAAATTTATTTTCTCTCGATGAATTTCAAAGTTGAATTTCATCCCAATTTCACAAAATCCCTGAATAAATTTTCACTACCCTCCAAAAAAAATCAATATATCATCGATAACGCGCCTCCAAAATAAAATCCGATCTGTGAATATTTCAAAGTGTTCAGAAAAAACAAAAGCATCCTCCCACCAACCTAAAAATAAATTAGCAAAACTTGGCGCACAGACCGTGCCCATGGCTGCTCCCTTTATCTGGTGATAAAAGGTACCATCAAACAAAAAGTAATTATGTATCAAAACAAAATCCAATAGCTGTAAAACAAAAACATTATGTTCCATAAATTGCGTACCTCTTGTATTCAAAAAAAACTTGATTGTTTTCAGGCCCAGATCATGTCTGATGTTACTGTATAGAGCTTCTATGTCTAAACTTGCAAGAAGTGTACTTTCACTCATTACTAGATTGTTAATTCTCATCACAGTATCCTTCATATCTTTAAGATATGAAGGAAGGCCAGTGACAAAGGCCATCAGTATACGGTCAACATACGTGCTAGGTCTTTGTGTTAAATTATTTCTACCTGAGACTATTGGTCTTCCTGGTTTTGGCACAACCTCTTTATGCACTTTTGGTAACACATAAAAGGTAGCGATAGTAGGATTCACATTTAACATAAATTTCTTCTCCTCCTCAGTAATTAATTTTTCTCAATTCCCAGGTCCAAAATCCTTTTTAATTTCTTCAAATACTCATTGGTTGGATCTTTTGGAAGCCTCTCATATGTTTCTGAATCATCAAGTATCCTCTCAACCATTGCTCTAAAGTCACGTTTGTTTAAGATGACAATATTACCACCCTTGTCACTGGGTTTGATTACTATCTCCCTGTTAGATTGTAATTCTGGAATAGCTAGTTGTTCCTCCCATTTGAAATTTAAAGAAGATGGTTGTCGTCTGAGTGCTAGTTTCTTTATATCTTGCGTTACTACTTCCACAAACGTATCCAATAAATTATATTGTGATATCGGAGGTGTATTCCTAGATTTTGGTTTCAAATTAGTCAAGGGTATATCTAGAATTATGGGGTCTCCTTCACCTTCAACCTGCAATTGTTCAAGATCACCCAATGTTTTTTCCTCTAGTTTCCTAAAGGTTTGCTCATCATTATTTTTCATTTTATGATATTTATGTAAAGCCAACCTTCTAGCAAAGAGATTAATATCTTTTACCCATACAAACTCATTAAATTTGGGCATGGGAGTAAACGTAAGACCATATGCCAACACCTGTTTTTGATTTTCTGTTAGTCTATGAGAGGATAAATTAATCACTTGAAGTGCTCCGTCCTTTGTTATTTCTGATAATTCCCCTTCTCTCGATCCCTCAAGAGAATCCTTGGTTGTTCTAAAAAAAAGTGGATGCATTTGCATTTTTGAATGTTCCTGAGATTGAGTTTGCATTGTGTTCACAACCTGTCGATTTTCTGCCACTAATGGCATATTTGTATTGCCATTTGAAATCATTGTCTGTGCTCCCATACCATGGGCCACTACACCACAGGATGCAGAAGAGGATAATGTATTTGATCCCATTAATCCTTCTCCTGATTGGCATCTCTGAGGATTCTGATTTTGTACTGTTTGAGTAGAAGATTTTTTATGTGTTTTCTTATTTATCCAAACTTTGTTTTTTTCTCTGACCCTTCCTCCAACCAGTTTTCTTACCCTGAGTATAACTATTAATAGAACCTGTGGAAGATTCTTATACATCAGAAGTCTCTGAATTTGACGAATCTGAATATTGATTAGGTTTGTAGGTAAATCTACTATTTTTCCAAATATAAACCTGATTGTTATCAAAATCTTTTCGATCCCTCAGATATTTACTGTGTTTCCTTTCTTTAATTTCTTCTCTCAGAGATTCTATATTTCGTTGTAATTTTTATTCTAATTCAGGGAAATCTGGATGGGCCCGAAAGTTATTAATCTCCACTATCTCCTGATTTAGTTGTTCACTTAATTTATTAAATGAAATTTTTTCGTATACTGACAGGTATTTCATCAATTTCAGGGAGCATTCAGTTAGCAATTTTCCCAACTCTTGATAAAAATGGGGTCCTCAAAATGTTTATTTGGTCTCAAACTGATCATTAATCCTCTATACACAATTTGTTGTTGTATATATGTCTCTAGACTAGCTACTTCCCAGCCTGCCTGAATTTGTTTGTAAGTCTTATTTAATTTCTGAAAGGCTATATGGATATTAGTTTCATTCAATGGAATTGGTTGATTAGAAAATACTAAATTAGCTTCCTGTGAAAAAGTATCCAAATTAATTTTCTGACTCAAAAAACCTGCCTAAAATTGAGAGGTAAGAAATCAGGTTTTTAAATAGTGTGTCTAGAGGTTATGTGTTATTAATAATAAAAGTTACGTTTTAGCGTTTTATAGATAGAGAACTGATAGAGTTTAAGTTTTCCTATGGCAAAATAGTAAATATAGTGATCAAAAGTCCCTCTCTGTTCTCTTTCGAGATTCCCATTGTTTTGGAGACTATTTGCAATATACTTTGTCACAACTTTTTCCCAGATGTCTGATGTATTCCTTGGTTTTCATGATGCTGTTTGTTTATTAATGTTCTCTAACAAACCTCTGTGGCCTTTACAAACCATCTTTAGTTATACTGAGAATAAATTACATACAGATATAACCTATTTACTAATTAGGTGACTTCTAAAGTTAATTGGTTACACTGACCTTTATTTAGGGGTACCAGAGTTCTAAAGGCTCATCACAATTTTCAGCTTTTGTATTTGCAAAACTTTTGAAAAGCGGTGATCATTTTCTTTACACTTGTTACTTTATGTTGCTCTTTCACACAAAATTCAAGGCATAAAATTACTTTTGCAGCCCACTGTTTAAATCCAGAAGTACACGAATGAGCTCCTCGTGCACAGCTGACATATAAGGATCCTGAGCAGTTTTCATGCAACAACTCCAAATAAACATATAAAAGAGAAGACGGACACAGCAGAAATCCTCCTGACCTAATAAGCAGGAAAAGATGAAATGGCAGGTGTACTCCTGCCATTCACAATAAAAAGTTGTGTGTAATTTCTATAGTAGCATCATGAACGCGCACACTCAGGCCAACAACTTGATAATGTCAACACAACAGCACTGGCCTGAACTGTCAAATCAGCAGAGCCATTATCACCTACGGACACAGGAGGCAAGAAGGAAGTAATAGTTGGAGGGGAGGGTTGAAATTCATAAATGGGAGAACCCCTTTAATGGGCAGAACACCTGCATAGCTCATGCTTACAATCTCATCTTAACTCTGCTGCCCGTCTGATTCACCTCTCTCCTCGCTACTCCCCTGCCTCTCCCCTCTGCCGATCCCTTCACTGGCTACCCATTGCCCAGCGAATCCAGTTCAAGCTAGCAACTTCGACCTACAAGGCTCTCCATAACCTCTCCCCTTCATATATCTCTGCCTTAATCTCTAAATACCTCCCCTCACGCAACCTCCGCTCCTCACAGGACCTTCTTCTCTGCTCTCCTCTTATCACCTCCTCACATAACCGTCTCCAAGACTTCTCTCGTGCTTCCCCCACACTTTGGAACTCACTGCCCCAACACATCAGACTCTCCCCCTCTCTCACCGGCTTCAAACGTAGCCTGAAAACCTACCTCTTCAGGATTGCCTATAACCAACATTAACCGGGTTGCACTGCTCCGCCCCACAAACATGTCTGCCCCTCACCTTCTGTCTCTTCACCCCTCCCCTGTAAATTGTAAGCCCTCGCGGGCAGGGACTTCTTTCCCTCTGTACCAGTTGTTAGTCACTTATTGTCACTTTGTAATTGTTTGACCAATGTTATTTATGTACCCGCCTGAAATGTACAGCGCCCTGGAATCAAGGGCGCTCCAAAATAAATTATAATAATAATAATAATAATAATAATAATAATAATAAATAATCTCCTAGACTAAAACAGCCTTTGGAAGGTAGTTCTTTTAGAAGAAGTCATTAACACAGAGCTCCACTTATTTTTGTCATGACATTATGTTAATTGCAGTCTCTCTAAATAAACATTCATCTTTTCAGTGTAAACAGTGAACTGAAAGGGTAAGCTCACACAGCGTAATTGCAGGCCGTGCTTCTGGGCATAATTGCGCTGCAACTATCTATATACTGCTAAAAAGTAAGTTCTGTAGGGAACCGTTTCTTGGTCCAACTGTGTAGAAAGTCTTATAGGAAATTCTCCTTGGAAATAGAATGTAAATTAGCAATCTTCCAGTAGGAAAAAACTGTCTTTCTCGTGCCACATATTGCAGATAACTACCCTGTAAGGCAGTCATTAAAGGGGTTTTGCCACGATCTCATTTCATACCTCCTGCATCCAGCTCTTCAGCTCTGTGTGCTCAGAAGGGGGCGTGTGTGATTTGTTTGAATTGCATATCATATGACCTAGCAAGATGATCACCAGGCCTTTCCTCTCTCTAGTCAAAGAAAGGTCTCTTTATGTAAGGCATTGTAAGCAGCTGAGAGGTAAAGTTTTTGCCTCCAGGCACAAGGGTCCTAGGTTCAAATCCCTGCAGGAACCAAACCTGTGGATTTTTCTTTTCTCTTTATCAATACACATACCTCCTTGAGGTTCGTTTTTTATTTATTTGCACTGTTTGACTAATTACTAAGGAGGACAGAGGACGGGTGATGTCTGAGCATGTCTGACCAGGACTGAGGAGCTCTCAGGCCTGGTCCTATCCCCTGGAGATGAGCTGTAAACGATGGATCACTAAAGGAGCAGCTAAGACAAAAACGGTGCAGAATTTTTAATAATGATAACGAGTGAAAATGTTTGTTATTTAATTTACAAACTTCCCACGTCAATTTTTACTTCGTGGCAAAACTCCTTTAAAAGGGTTTCTCCATTTTGGATCTCCCCTCTACCCAAAAGATGAGGCCCTTAGCAGAGGACCCCCTAAATGAACTTTCAATTTATAATGAAGTATCTGAAAATGGGTGTGCTAAACCAAAGAACTCTTCTAAATTGCTAGATTACGGAGTGTTTTCTTTCTTTTGGACCACAGATAATTTTTATACACTGAAAGGTAAGGGGAATGAACTATACTTTGACGCTTCTTAGGACAATCATGTCAGAGCTTAGGTTGTTGTATAATAGAAATGGAATGCACTGTTAATTAAAAAGCTTGATTTGCCTCTAAATTGAAGTTGTCTCCACCATCTGCTCAGGGTGGTATAAGTAGATCGTACAGAACCGCTGACTAAGGCTCATCTGCCTGTAGCGCAATTATAGAATCCGCGTGTTAGCAAACTAACAGATGGCAATCGGGTCATAAGTCAGACAGAATTCTCGCTTCTGGCATAAAAGGTTGAAGGGAGCTGTCCAATAAAAACCTGGAACAGCCAAAATTTGATTATGTGAGTTATTAAACTTAATGAACATGTCAAAAAATTTGTTATATCACCTAAAACTTACACAGTGTGTATTATCACAGCTCAGAGTACCCTGTGGGCTGACAATCATGCAAAATATAGTTCAGACATTGTGATCTTTCTAGTATTAAATTTTGCTTTGATTTTACCATGACTTCCACAATATACTACACAATGCAATTACAGAGAACAAACCTCTACATGCAGTGCAGAGCTGAAAAATTCCTTCAGTAAAGCAATTGCCACTTTTCTTGGGTTATCTGTAAATCATTTTACAAATTTAAGAAATACAGCGAGTGAAGTAAGCACTGAACACGTCACCAATTTTCTAAGTAAATATATTTCTAGTAGTGCTATTGACATGAAATTCTCACCAGATGTCGGTAACAACCCATCCAATCCACACAGGCATAGATACCAAACCATAGATTAAAGGGGTTGTCTCACTCCAAGGATTGCTTTTTATGTTAAAGATCTTGCAAAAACAAGTCACTTTGCAACATGTGTCCATTAACACTGTCCTACATATTCCTAGATATCCCCTCTTATATGGGCTGCATCAGCTCCTCAGATCGCTATAGCTACAGACCTGTTCAATCTCTCCTGATAGGCTAGCAGTGCTGGTTGCTATAGCTACAGACCTGATGTCCTCAGCAGCTCATCACTGCAAGCCAGAAAAAGCAAGTAAACACTGAATTCAAAAATGAAACTGAGAAAACAGGACTCAGATAAGAGGAATCAATATAGTGAGACAACCTCATTATTGTGTAATAATGAGGAATGACACAGGAAAAAAGTATTGAATGCATGAAGAAAGAGAGTTGCAAAAAGTCATGGAAAGTCATGACATCTGAAATCTATCAGTAATTAGAAAACAATTCTGCCACTTAGTGAAAAATAATATCAGCTGGTTTAACTGCTGATCTATAAAAAGGTGTCTCACTACCAAGGTGCCACACAACAAACATTTCATGATGGGTAAAACCAGTGAGTTGACTCAAGACTTCCGCAACCTTGTTGTTGCAAAGCATACTGATGGCATTGGTTACAGAAGATATAATGGTGTGAGGCTGTTTTTCAGCATATCTCCCTGGCAAACTTCATATACATTATCTCACAAAAGTGAGTACACCCTCCCCCCATTTTTTAAAATATTATATTATATCTTTTCATGGGACAACACTAAAGATATGAGACTCTAAAACAATGAAAAGTAGTCAGTGTACAGTTTTCAAAACTTGCAAATTTGTTGTGCCCTCAAAATAACATAACCTTAGCTCTGCCTTAACTCTCTTGGGCATGGAGTTCACTAGAGCTTCACAGGTTGCAGCCACTGGAATGCTCTTACACTGCCTCATGATAACATTATGCATCTATCAGATATTTATGTTGTATTCTATGAAATGGGAGTACTCCATGCTACATCCAAAGTTGTTTTTTGTAATTTAGATATGTAAGAGCAACACAACAAATTCGAATGTGAAGATATACATACTTGAAGTACTCACACCCTAACATTATGGCCATCTGCATTTTTCTTAGTAAAATTGCATAGATCTGAAGAGGAACTCTCTTGATAGCCAAAAAAAAAACTTTGACAAAGCAGAACCACTGAATCTAACAGCTCTCAATAAATGAATCACCATAATATGCAGAACAAATAGTAATAATGGCCCCAACAAAAATACAAATAACTTCATATAGTTCTTCATACAAATTCAAATCATATGTAAATTAAGGGACAATATGATGGGTAACAAAACCCTACACACGGTTCACTGGTAAATAAATCCAGACAGTACATATTCTCTCTTAGAAGTAGTTGCCTGAATTATCCATGGGTCCAAAAGAGAGGTGTAGCATGTCAGGCACAACATGAATGCTGTGACCAATAAAACCTACACTCTCCCTATTTTAACCCTGCCTAAAGAGCAGGGTAATCACCCCAAAAAGGGTGGCTCCGCTATAGAGATTACCCTAAAAACCCTCAATCTATTGATATCAGGCACTCAGCATAGACACATACAATGAAAAAACTCCCAATGTGTTTCCGCTTCCAAGATGAAGGTTTGTCAGGGGGCAATTATAAACACTAATAATCAAGTTAAGATATGGTAGCAGAATAAAAGGGGCAAATACCCCCGTCTACAGCCCTATGAATAATGCTACCATCACAGGTGTATAATGACACTGACAGACATCCCCTGATAAAAGGAGGCAAAGCCTGTTATTTGCCTCTCCTATTTAAACGCTGCAAGCTCTAGCACTACAAAAATGTTAAAAAGCGATGCACCTAGGGTTTTCTAAAGATCTAGGCAGGAAGTGCTAGAACGGCCATTTTTGAACACCCTTCTGCATTGTTTATACAATGCAGAAGGGTGTACTAATGATCGTGCCTCCTAGTGGTCAAGTACCCTAGGGGGACTTAATGTAAAAGAAAAAGTTTAAAAATAAGAAAATTATTAAATTATATTAAAAGTTCAAAACACCTCTTTTGCCATTTTACAAATAAAAAAAATTAAATAATGAAAAAGTTACACATAATTAGTATCTCCGCATCCGCAAAAGTCCACTCTATTAAAATATAACATCATTTTTTCCACACATTGAACACCATAAAAGAAGAAAAACTCCAAAAGCCAAAATTGCGTTTTTTTTTGTCCTTTCACATCCCTTAAAAATTGGAATCTAATTGGATAAGAAGTAGAAAGAAAAGATAATTCTACACCTAATTATGATCATGACATTTGGTGCCGTGGACTCTCAAACGACCCGAGGGCAAGACCCTCTGGAGAGCGAAGCCCTACCATCGACTGAGCCATCCTGTACAGTCCGATTTGAGCCTGATCAACTCAACAAAACATGGTAAGTCCGCTGGATTTATTATAAATCCGTGACTTATCCGTTTCGGACTGAATGGTGTGAGTCTGTCAGTGGTTTTGTCGCTCCTCTGAGGAATACCTATCTGTGACCAGGTGCTTGCTGTCAGGGCGTAGTCCTGCATTCTGGTGTGCGTATCATGTATGTAGGCTCTAGTCGCCGTCAATTGATGTCCCTGGTTCTTGCCTCACGTGCACGGGTGACTTGGTAGTATTGTACTAGTATACATTCCTTTCTGTATTATATTTCCATGTGTCCCAGGACCGGAGCTCCTGATGTAAATGATATACCAGGGTGAAAGAGTCCCTGAGGGTTTTCCGGGGTTAAAGAGCCGATGGGTTTTGTTTCCTGTTGACTAACAACAGAAGCCTGTTATATACAGAAAAGTGATCAAAAAGTTGCAGTTATCCCAAAATAATATGAAAAGTACTAATAAAAAGTACACTTCAGCCCGCAAAAAATGCCCCCTCTTTTAGGTGCATAGGTAGAAGTACAAAAAAGTTATTGGTTGCAGACAATAGCGCTCTGCTGCAAATTTCAGAAATAGAGAATGATTTCTTTAGGCACTAAAACATAACAAAAACCTTCATGTTTCGTATTTCCAAATATGAACCTGCAGAATACAGATAAAACATAATTTATACAAAAGAGGGAACACTGTAAAAGCAAAACTGCCGCAAACATGGCGCAAGTATGTTTTGTTCACATTTCGCCACACTTTATTCGCAAATTTAAAGCCCTCATGTCTATGTAGATGGAAGAATTAAAAAGTTATCACTCTTGGAAAGAGGGGAGGAAAAAACTTAGAGCTATATTATTATGATGGGACCACAGCAGAACTGTACAAGAACCCCATGTTTCCAGAGAGTTCTCCCCATGCTATGTTTAACACTATTTCAGAAAGTTATGTTATTGTCTTTTGGTATGTCCTAATATTTGTGTACGGGAGACGCTGCAGAAGAACGTGATGTGCTTTATTCCAATGTAAATATTTTGTTTCTGTGTTGCAGTAACCTGTTCTGGCAACTCGTTGGCAAAGAAAGTGGACCGGCAGGGGCCATGAAGCCATTAAAGGGGTTATCTCACTACATCGGTTCATCTTACCTCAGTCCTGTTTTCTTGGTTTCACTTTGAATTCAGGGGTGTGTTTACTGGCTTCTATTAGGCTGCAGTAGATGCCATGTCTGTAGCTACAGCAACCAGTGCTGGCAGCCTATCAGGAGAGATCAAACAGGTTTGTAGCTATAGCAACCTGAGTAGCTGATGCAGCCCATACAAGAGGGGATATCTCAGAATAGGTAGGACACTGTTAATGGACATGTATTGCAAAATGACTTGTTTTTGCAAGATCTTTAACATAAAAAGCAATCCTTGTAGTGAGACAACCCCTTTAAGTATGGAGCAGGGGCTGGCAAGTCCTATAATAAGTGTGCTGGGTGGCCATTCTGTAAGGAGTTTTCAATGCCCACATAAGATGGTTTCCAAACACATAAGATTACTTTGTTGTGCAGTAAGAAGAAATAAAGACAAGTGCAATAGAGTGTCTGCCCTGTGTGACAAGGCTTGTGTTCAGGCTCTGGGTCTGCTGAGTTTGTGAGAAGATGTGGCTACAGAGAAGCCTGGTGTTTGACTGTCTAGGTCATGAAGAAAGTGAGACGTGCACTCACTGACAAAGTTATAAGCTACTACGGAGACAGCCAAGGTTGGAGGACACAGACAGGAGGAGACATCCGTGACATCTGTGCAGTCCATTGCATCTGTGACATTAGGTACATCTGTGACGGTGAACACACAAGACATTAATACCAACAATATGATGTGAGTAGGACTGATACAAGGCTGAGCTGCAGAGTATTGTGCCATAGAGTGGTTCTATTTACTCACATGCAGAGACTGGGTGTTGGATCAGGGCATGTTAAGTACCAAATATTACATACGGTAATAATACGCCAAAATATAATTGCAAATATTTATTTGCATATACAGAAGACACGGATCATGAAAAATTATAGTAGCACCAATTTCAAAAGCATTACTGAACAGATCTTTAACAAAGACCAAATATTGTTTTTTTTTAAGAAGGTGAAAAGATGTCTTATAAATTACATTTCGGCTGGCAGCCTTTTTCAAGAGACATCTGTAACAAAAGAGATAGAATAAATAACTAGAACCAAACATGTAGAGGATGAGGGAAAGAGATGACCAAAGCAGAAGGAAGAAAGGATAAATGAAATATAGAGTAAGGAGACAGTAGGATAGAAGAAGAGAATAGAATAGAAAGAAAAGAATAACAGTGTAATGGAGCATATATAAGATGTAGTATGTATGATAATCTTACCAAAAATATGTAGTGTAGGGTAAATAATACAGATAAGTTGTAGCGCTGGGAGATGATGGAAGCTGTAGAGAATAAAGTAAGCATTAGTGATGTAGAGGAGATAGGGAATAGTAAACAATAAAATGAGGAGGCTTACCAAAAATTGATTTGGAGGAGGGCACAGGTAAGGTGCATAAAGGTGCACAAAAACTAAAAGGAAATAAGGCAACCCTTTTGTTACAGATGTCTCTTGAAAAAGGCTGCCAGCAGAAACGTTGTTTATAAGACATCTTTTCACCTTCTTAAAAAGCCCAATATTTGGTCTTTATTAAACATCTTATAATTTTTCTTGTTTCCTGATCCGTGTCTCCTCTATATGTAAATAAATAATTGCAATTATATTTTGGTGTGCTGTGGATATACTATTTTAGGGTGGAAAATGCAGCGGCTACTGGTAAATTTCAAAAATAAAGATGTATACCAATAAAATTATATAGGAAGGTATAGGCAGTTTAATGTCCCCCATAGGCAGGTATAGGCAGTTTAATGCCCCCATGGGCAGTTATAGGCTGGTATATGTACCCCCATAGGCTGGTATAGGTAGGTATATGTCCCCTCATAGGCAGGTTATGTACCCCCATAGGCTGGTGTAGGCAGGTATATGTCCCCCATAGGCAGGGTTTGTTAAAAATAAAAATACAAATACTCACCTCTCTTCCCCGCAGCTCCGATGCGCTCTGTCTTCTGGCACAGTCGGCGTGATGTCATCAGGTTGTGCAGGCAGTGTGATGACACAGCACACCGCCTGTGTCAGATACTCCGGAAGGCCACATGTCTGCAGCCTTCTGGAGTCCTATTGCGGAGCAGGGAGCACTCGCTCTCTGCTCCGCAATAGTATCTTCAGCTGTATGCGCTCCCAGACCAGTCGCATACAGCTGAAGTATCCCTGCCGGTGCCATTGCAGCGCCCAGACGCCAACAGGTGACTCAAGTATAAACCGAGGATGGGTTTTTCAGCACTTTTTTTGTGCTGAAAAACTCGACTTATACTCGAGTATGTACGGTACTTGACACAAAAAAGGTTAAAAACATTTAAAAGCATACAAAAAGGTACACAACAATCGGTTGGCCCGCAGGGTGGAACATCACAGCCAACCACCGCCTCCCACTTGGCCCCTATTATATGTCCTCGCTACAATTGACCCACAGGAAGTAGCATAGGGTTTGAAAATGGCAAACAGAAGGGAATTAGTAAAAACCCTGGCAATTGTGAATCCCGGCCTCCATGGTACACCACTAGTGTTTTACCACTGTGAATGTACTTTTGCTCACAGGTAGTATTTTACATAGATCACCTGTTGTTTCTCAGCTACATTTTACCTGTAGATCTCCCTTGTGCATATTTACCTTTGCAGCATGAGGCACATAATCAAGAAGAGAGGAAAAAAAGTGTAAAATAGAAGTAGCCAGCAAGTTGTGAACTTCGTAAGAAAAGGATATCCAGCTAACACAAAACTTCTTATACTACTTAAGAGGATGTGATGCTCTATGCAAACAGTCTCAACGTCATCCAGGCCCGCTCTGCTCTCCCTCCTGTTTGCTGAAGGTGTTTCCTAGAGCCGTGCATGTCATAAGACACACAATATAATGTGATCAGGGCCAAGAACGACATGCATATTGGAACACAGCCTACTTAGATTGAATAAAATTATAAGTTTACTGTCTCACATAATTGCAAATATAACTATTAAACCTTTTCACCATCTTCACAGAGGAATTTACACAAGACAGAGATGTTGCAGAAATCAATTGAAAGATTCATCCTTAAAGTGATATTTCCGTTTCATTGATTAGCATTAACCATGAGGGCAAAGGTAAGTAAAGACTAATTCCAAAAACATTGCTTTTCTGATCTTGCTTCTCTTCGGAGTTAGGAGCAGATCTTATCTCCTGCTTTTGTACATGTTTCCCTAGTTACCAACCACCGAGTTGCCAAGTAGCTAAAATTGATCATGGGATACACCGTGGGACTTAACCAAGCAGGAAAGTGCTTTCTTTTCAGCCTGTGTCTGTACTTTGAAGGGCTGTTTAAAGGTGTATTTCCATCTCACAATATAATGGCATTACAATAAGATTGGTGGGGGTTTGACTTCTGCCCCAGCAACCCTGAGAATGTACCTCCCAAACATTGTTCTTTTGGTAGGACTATTTTTTACCAAAATCCCCTTTTTACTTGTGAAAATTCCCTCTTTTTGACTTGATAAATAAACTAGCATTCATAGACTCACTGTTTGTCCTTCTCTCTGATTCCTGACTGCATGTTTGACTACAATTTATATCATACTTGCAAGTGATTCAGTTCTTCTAGGAGTTTTTCAGGAACAGTGACATAAGGGGGTGATGCATATGGAAACCAAGAGTGGTTGTTGTAGAGCATTTCTGGTGGGGTGAGGTCAAAATCCCACAGATTAGAATTGATAGAAGTCAGTAAGAATCATTTAGATGCTATTTAATTTGCTGCAATTTGTATTGTCTATATTTAGATAATTTTGTGTTCATATGTAAATTAAACACTATTGCAGCCTATAGATATACAGGAAAAAAATATTGCACACAATAAGCTGTAAGTGTCTCTTTTTTGACCACTCAATAAGTTGGGAAGTAATACCCCAGAACGAAGGGGCTTTAGCACCGATTCAATGTCGTGGACTCTTCAGTCCTTTCCTGCACTGCCCAATCTCAGCTATCAGTTGTGCAGGGGAACTGCAGTATAGTTACATTCAAGTGAATATAGCTAGCTGCAGTTTCCTACATAGTCAGGTAGTTAAGTATGCTGTTGTGCAGGCAAAGACAGTAAAGGTTTAACAGTACTGAATTAACACAGCAAACCTTTTTTTTGACGGCAAG